>SNQJ01S0053044.1:15944-45610 GCA_010110895.2 Picea sitchensis
GCTGCGCAATGATGCTTCCCCGGTGGATAGAGGGAAGTATCCTCTGGGGTCCTTGGGGATGTCAGCTGAAATTAGAAATGAATCCCACTCTTTGTCCAACCATCTCAGTTCCTCGAATACCAAAACATTGAGCAATGATATATGGAGTCATTTCATCCTCGACTGGTCGGCTTCGGCTAGGATGTTGTCTGCCATCCTTTCTAGGATTTGAGGCAAGAAGAAGGTCAAGTTCAAAGGCCCTTTCCCGTGAAGTGCATCAACAACATGATGTGATGTGGATATATTTTGTCAGACCTATTTCACAAGTGAAGCACCTTCTAATCACCTTTAGGATCTTTTGGAAAGGATACCAGAGATACTGACTCAGAACACCCGCTTTGATTTTCCCATTCAAGCAGTTTGGATTGATAAATTATTCATAGCATAATACGTCCATAGGCATGCCCTTATCCCACCTTTCACCGCGTGGAGGGATCTCTATCACAGATGACAGAGTTTCCTCCGTCACCTGGAATGTGATTCTCGCAATGGTAATGCAGAACCCATTAAATCTAAGAGCGAACTGTTCAGCTAGCTTCACGTTGTATCCTTGGATCTTTTCACAATAGTGCATACATATGACCTTTTCAAAAATTTCCCCGACATTTAGATCTTCGTTGATTAATTCCAAGTCCTGAGGTTCGGACCTTACGGTTCTACCACTTCACGCCTTCTTCCTTATGTCTCGGGATGTTGTCATGATGGAAATGTGTATTTGTTTTGCATGCACGGTAATGAATGATAACACCCTCTTTGCACCGCAAATGGAAAATGATATATTTCACAGAGACTTGTAGGAATGGAAGTGACAAAAACTTTGCGCAACAAGAAAAAATAACTCCAGGAGTTCACTGCGCGGTCACCAGGCGCGATGAAAAATTTTGACGTAGAAGGAGGTTGATGCTGCGGTAAACAAAAACAGTAGGCTCGTCGCAGTAGGGAAGCGTGGCATAAAACTGTGGCATGGTGGACATGCGCTGAGATATGGGTGGCGAGCCAGGAAATTTGGACGTGGAAAGTGATTTGGCCTAGCTGGGAAGAACTTCGAAGAAGAGAGGATGAATGCGAGAAGAACTATCGCCCGACGCACTAGCTCACGAAAAACTCCAACAATTTTCAAACCATGACTAAAAATGAAGGAGACACAACAATTGAGAATGAACAGACTCACAACATAACAAATGGAAATCACCTTTATCACAGTGAAAGGACCGAGGAATTGCAGAAAAAACACAGACAACGCACAAACTTGGATGGAAAAGGAGAAACACGTAGGGTGACTAGTATTTATACTTGACCGGGTGAGGGATGGAATCATAGCAAAGGACAATAAATCCATGGCGACGAGAAGTTTGGAAGCAGGTTGAATATTTGTGCAACAAACTCGCGTGACAGGTACACTTTGAAGTGTGATAAGAGTTGCAGAGTAATATGATATGAGCATCGTGATTTCTTAACCTTTCTGACTTCATAATTAGGTGACGATGGTCATTATATGTGTTAGCGTGACCTTTACTTGCATTATGGATTTGTTCTAGAGCACCTTGAATTTCGAGTCTAGGATACACGCTAGCTCTACCTGAACGTCCCCTTTTGGCTCCACCTGAATGATTGTCTAATCAATGATGTGGTTAGGATTATGTACACACTTTTCAACAAAGATACATGAAATACATTATGCACATGCATGGATGAAGATAATGCAAGCACATAGGAAACTGACTCTATCCTATCCAGTATCTCAAATGACCCACAATATCTTGCTGCTAACTTGGGAAAAATTCCCAATTTTAATGAACTTCTCTTTGGTTTTATATTCATGAAAACATGTTCTCCCACTTAGAATTCTCTGGCTACTCTACCCTTGTTTGCCTAGATTTTTTTCTTATCCTAGGCTGCATTCAAATTATTATTTTTTAAATCATTTTCTTTTCCATATCCTTGATAATTTTAGGCCCAAGCACTACTTTGTCTGTTGGATTATCCCAACTCACTGGAGTATTTAACTTTTTTCCATACAATGCTTCAAATGGGCTCATTTTCAATGATGCTTGATACCCATTTTTATATTCAGATTCTACTAAATGCAGATAATATTCCCATTTAGATGGTTTTTCCATCACATACATTCTAAACATGTTTTCAATTACTTTGTTGAACCTCTCTATTTTCCCATTTGACTTTATGTGATATGCTATACTAAAATTTAAATTTGTTCCAAAAAATTTAAATATTCCCTTCTAGAAATTTGATGTGAAATTGGAATCTGTGTCTAAAAAAATTGCCTTAGACACACCATGTAGCTTGAAAATTTCCTTCATGTAAATCTCAACAATATTGGATTCTTTATGAGTTAACTTCACTGAAATCAAATGGGTATCCTTTGTGAGTTTATCCACCACTACCATCTTAGAATCATGTTGATTTACTGTTCTGGGTAGCTTGGTAATGGAATCTATGGAAACAACTTCCCATTTACTCTTAGGAATGGGGAATGAATGTAGAAATATAGCTATATGTCTATGCTCAACCTTTACCTTTTGACACTCTATGCATTCAACTATATACTTAGCCACATTTTTCTTCATGCTTGGCAAAAAATATTGGCTTCTTATGGCTGCAATTGTCTTCTAATATCTTGCGTGCTCAACATAAGGAACATTATGCATTTCTTCTAAGAACAAGTTTCTTAATTTCTGAAAATTAGTATTATAAACTTTGTTCCTATACAACAAAATCCCATCCTCTTTCAGATCATAGTCTTTATATTTATGTTGTAATTTATTTTATGGTATGCTTTCCTTAATTTGTAAATAAAGATGATATGTTTTTACAACCTCTAGAATTCTGATTTTCAAATCTGTTTTGTACATGATTATGGCTGTAGCATGCATTTAATGCACCCTTTTGATGAGTGCATAAAACAATTTGTTCTCCTTACTATTGATATGTTTTATATCGAAATCATATTCACTGATAAATTACAACCATCTAGATTGTTTGGCATTTAATGTTGGTTGTTCAAAAGAATATTTCAGACCACTACGGTCTGTCCTCAACTCAAACTTCTTTCCCATGAGATAATGCTTCCACATTATTAAAGCATGAATTATGGTTGCTAACTCTAAGTCACGTGTGACATAATTCCTCTCATTCTCTTTCAATTTCCTTGACTCATAACATACTACATGCCCATTTTGGGTAAGGAATCCACAAAGCTCTTCTCTGCATGCATATGGATTCTATGCACACAAAAAAATTCTCATTTGGATTAACAATATTTAAAATTGGTGCACTTGTAAGTAATTCCTTCAAAAGATGAAAGTTTGCTTCACACTCGGAGGTTCATTCAAATTTTATCCTATTCTTTTGTAAACAAGTGATTGGATGAGAAATATTGGAAAATCCTCCAATAAATCTCCTGCAATACCTACAAGTCCTATGAAAGACCCGATTTTCGTTACATTCCTTGGTAATGTCCATTCTCTTATTGCTTTAATATTTTTTGGATCCATTGCTATTCCTTCTTAAAAAATGATGTGGCCCAAATAAAGGATCTGAATTTGGTAGAATGATCATTTGCTCAGCTTGGCATATAGATGATGCTCTCTTAGTACTTGTAGGACCATCCCCAAGTGCTTCTCATGCTCTTCCTCTAACTTAGAATAGATAAGTATGCTGTCTGATAAAAATATGACAAACTTATCGAAGTAATGTTTGAATATGCCATTGATCAAACATATAAATACAAATTGGTGCATTTGTTAATCCAAATGACACTATTAGAAAGTGATAGTGCCCATACCTGGTTCTAAAATCTGTCTTGACAATATCTTCATCCCATATTATCACCTAATGGTATCTTGATCTCAGGTCTATCTTGGAAAATACCTTTTCTSCTTTTAGTTGATCGAAGAGATCATCAATTTGGGSAAGATGATACTTGTTCTTCACTGTATCTTTMTTTAGTTGTCAATAGTTAATGCATAACCTCAAGGTCCCATACTTCTTCTTCACAAAGAGAATTGGTGCTCCCCAAGGTGAGACACTTGGGCGTATGTATCCCTTCTTCATAAATTCTCCCAACTGCATTTGAAATTCTTTCAACTCAGGGGTGGTCATCCTGTAAGGAGTTTTGGATACCGGAGTAGCTCCATGCACTAAATCAATAGAGAAGTCTATGTCTCTCTTGGGTGGAAAACTTGGAATCTATCCAAATACATTCTCAAATTCTTGGAGAATTTCAAAATCCTCAATATTTGGACTCTTTTTCTTGGTTGGTTTTTTCACATGAGTTGCAAATAATTGACAAATTTTTTTGAAACATGTCGTTAGTTGTAAGGCTAAAATTTCTCTTATAGAAATGGTTCTTGTAATTCCTTTTACCAAGCTCCATTTTCCTTATTCATCAACACATGAAAATGTATTATTATGACAGTCTATGACAACATGATCCTTTTCCAACCAATACATTCCAATTAGGATATCATAAGAACCCAACATGTTGATATTTAGATCAACAACTGTATTGACTCCATTCATATCTATTGGAAAACTTCTGACAACCTCATTGATCCTTCTTTTGGTTCCAGTGCCTAGCTGAACCAAACATGATATTTCAAGATTACTCTTTTTCAAATGAAATCTATCCACTAATTTAGGATCAATGTAGCTATGTATTTCACTTGAATCAATTAAAATAACAATAGGATGATTGGTAATATTACCTTCGACCTCAATCATGTGGGATTGATGTTTTGCCTGTCGATCTTCCAGGGTTGCATATATCCTTGGAATATTTCCACCCACATATTCAATTGTAGTAGATTCTTGAAGGTTGTGAATAATCCTTATTTTGTCTTCTTTATGAGGGAAATATTTATACAAATTCTCTCCTTTACAACACCAACATTTGATTGGTGGTATTAGTATTTTTCCAGAAGATTCAACCATCTTTGACTCACTATTAGATGCCTAGATTTGCTGATACACATTAGGAATGATCTTAAAATATGAAGGAGGTTTAAAATCTCTCATCCTTTGTTCCACTTTTCCCCTCTTCTCCTCTTTCCAAGACTTATGGAACGTTTCTTTGCCTTTACTATGCTCATACATGTACTTAGCCTTCCTTATGGTCTCTTCCAAAGTCTTTGGCTCATCATATTGTATTTTATCTTTGTAAAATGTAGGTAGCCCACTCAGAAACCTCTGAATCTTTACCTTCTCATATTTAATGAATCCCACATATCTCAACAACTCTAAGAAATTCTTTTCATACTCATCCATAGTTATATTTCCTAACTTGAGTTCAAAGAACTCTTGTATATTGTTTTCATAGTAATGTTTTGAAAGATAATTCTGCCAGAAATATTTCTGAAACTGATTCCAAGTGATGTTATTTTGATTGTTATGCTTCACCTACTTTAGTTGATTCCACTACATAGAAGCCTTTCCTTGCAAATGGTATATGGAAATTCTAGTTTCCAAGTTGGAGGGATAGTTATGTAACTGGAAATAATTTTTGATTTCAAGCAACTGGGCTTCAACCTCTTCTCCCTTCTTTTTTTTTCCATCAAATTTTGGTGGTTTGGGCTTCCCAATTTCTCCTTGCAAGTGGTCCAATTCATGCTTTCTCCTTTGATTCCTGACAAGAGTTACTTCTGGGATACTTTGTTATTATTCAGATAAATGTTCCTTGTTGAATAAGTAGGTGAATGATGTGGTCTATGAGTTTTTCTAATACTCCTTGTTACACCCCAAATTCTCTGCAGTGTACCCTATAATTGTTCACTATATGTGACCACTCTGATGTGCCCAAAGTGTGATGATTTATTTTTTGTGTACACGTGTTGGTTAGAGGTTACATATATCCCCTCATGTGGATGGTCACAACATGTCCTTTTAGTCCCCGTTCTTAGGGTGCTTGGTTTTATTGGTTTGATCAAATACCCATTTGGAGGTGGTAAATCCCTATGATGTCGGGCATTTATGTCCTGGGTAGGTATGAAAACATTATGAGGTGGATCTACTAGGATACATGATTTATGAGGCCCTTAACTATTGCCTTATTTTTCTTTCTATGTAAAGGGTGATTTCACTTTGTAATGGTTTTCACACCTATGGTTTAGTACACCTTACCCACATGGACCCTCTCTTTCATATGTATGTACCACACTTGGGCCTTTGGAGGACATTCTGCACATTATTCTTTAGTTTCACATATTTCAAGGAATATCATGGATTTTTAGGCATTAGTCACCTTATTTGAGGCATGGAAATGATACTCTCATCCACATGGACATCCTCTATGCTTGCCATGAGTCAAAAGACATGACACCCCCCTCCTTTGGTTCCCTTTTAATTTAATTTACTCAATAAAGGAGGGCCGACTTCATTTGGGGTTATGATCCAAGTGGACATCAATGTCCATCCACTTCTTCCAACAAATCAACATGGTTTGGTGGGAATAATAATAATAATAAATGGAAAAAAAATCCATGTGCGTAAGTTTGTTTCAACCCATAGAAATTCACCAATGGAATTCACCCATGGTTTTTTTTTAGCCCATGGTATTTGAAAAACAAAGCACATAACAATTAAATAAATAAAAGACATGAGGAAATAAAAATTAAATAACAAAAATACATGACTCCTACAAGGATCCCATAATTACTATATACACATGCCTCTAATTGTAAAGGGGATCATCATATATATTCTATTCATGATGTAGTCATAAATATTCTTTCATTTAATAAACACATTATTTATTGCCATATTATTTTCCTTATGTAATGTTTTTCGCATTAATCACCTATTTCCCATTTTTGTCCCTTATACAATCCAGATAAGTGGTATTAGAGCAGTATGCTCCTTTTATTTCTTAGTGCATGTCCCCAATGAGGTCAGGGTATAGAGAGTTGAGTCTCGATCTTGTTTCTCTTGAGGAAAACCACTCTTGGTTTCCCAAGCAACTTCCCATGGAAAACGAAAAGAGGGATGATGGAGTAGGATATCCTATCAATCAGTTGATCGAGGAAGCCCTCACACGATAGAGGGATGAAATGATGGATAATTTTCCCAAATCCTTCGACGACTGCTGATAACAACAAACACATCTTCATCAAACGACCACTTTGGAAGCACTTCTCCTTTCAAGGTACACGTTAATTATGATATTCCTATGTTTGAAGGTTAGATAGATGTAGATKCTTTGGAAAAGTGGTTAAACAGTCTAGAAGGTTATTTCTCTATCCACAATTTTTYYGATAAATAAAATATTGCCTTTGTGCTCCTTAAGGTTGTCCCCCATGTGACAAATTGGTGGTGTTAGCTCCCTGTAAATTTGTTTGGCTGAGAAAATAAATGATGGAGGTAACCTATAGACCAAATTTAAGACTAGAAACTAGCCTTTCCAACCTAGAGAAGGCTCTCTCTGTGACTTAGTCTCTAACATATAATGACTTTGAAATGTTAGAAAAATTTATTGTGTTTATACAATCTTTCTGGTTTCGCTAGCAAGGAGATACAGAACCTTGGGACATGGAGTCAACCTCCTGAAAGCGAGAGAAATTAATGACTTGGTAGATGAAGCTTTGAGAGGATAAAGGCAAAGTAGGCAATGGTCTTTCACTTAAAAGGTCATTGTGCATGGCGAAAGAAGAGTACATAAAGAAACTCAGAGCACCATTGAAGATGAATTCTAAATTACTTAGAAAAAAACAAAGAGTTTAAATGGTGAAGTCTAAAGCACAATGGGTTCTAGACTTATTAAACATTCCAATTTAAAAAAAGGAAAGGCATGAATGTACATAAAAAAAGAAGTACATACATAGAAGAGATCACAATACATCAAACTACCACCATTAGAATCTTTTCGTCAAAGCCTCAAGACTTCTACATTATATTTCAATCGGGTTCCAAGATTACATTTGATAGTGTACTGTCTACACTGTTTTTCCAACCAACCTGGTTTACATTGAAAATATACAATATATAGAGAAAAATACGCCCCTTGGGCTACCACGCCTCAAATTACTTCTCTTAGCATTTCAGTACCGATTATTCCCTGCCAGCTGACCTTTTGAATAGAGTTTACTAAAAATGGAAGCCCAACTTCACCCAATCATGTCATAACCGAAGTCTTCATCATGATTGTTCAATCATCAGTAAGATTCAATCATTAGGAGGTGATGCATTAATGTTTCTCCCTGAGTGGTTACCCGAATGATCGAGCACACTGTCAGAAACTCTGCCACCCAGTGTAACGAGCTCTGGTTGTTTCCGCATGATCACTGGCTGTAGTATGCATGTGGTGAGTTGGTATGGTGAATGGATGTGGGCTATGACTCATTCTTTTCAGGTGGCGACGACGGAAAAGGAACCACACATCTCCTTCAAAACTGTCATGCGTTTGGCCTACACTTGTCCTTCTCGACAGGTGGGTTTACAACTTCTACGTGACGAATATCCACCGCATGGGTGCCCATTAGACTTCTTGTTTCTCTGCAGGAAATAGGACACGGGGGGAGAAAAATTCCACGCCATGTTCAAAAAGAAAAAAATGGAGTCATGTCAATCATGCCTCTGGCCTCACTTGCAATCTTAATACTCTGAGTGCTTTCCTAAGTGACCGGTTTTGTATTTTCAGATTCTGCACTTGTCTCCACAAGACCACATTCACTTTCATCTTTTTTTGAGCATTGGAAAGAGCCACATGAACATTATCCATGGATGGTCCACACTCCTTGAAGTGCTCCATGATTCTTTCCTCTGACATCCTCTGTTCCTCGTGCAACTGAATGATTACTTCTTATGCTTCTCTGAGTTCATTACACGGCTGCCGGGCGCTATGAAAAATTTCGACGCAGAAGGAGGTCGATGCCGCGGTAAACGAAAACAGTAGGCTCATTGTAGTAGGTAAGCATGAAACAAAACTATGGCGTGGTGGCAAGGTGCTGATATACGGGTGGCGAGCCAGGGAATTTGAACGCGGAAAGCAATTTGGTGTGACGGAAAGAACTTCGAAGAAGAGAGGCTGACTGCGAGAACTATCAGTCGATGCACTAGCTAGTGAAAAAATCCAACAAGCTTCAAACCATTATTGAAAATGAAGGAGACACAAAAATATCGAATGAAAAAATTCACAACATAACCGATGGAAATTGAATTTCTCATAGTGAAAGGAACCAGGACTTGCAGAAAAAACCACAAACAACGCACAAAATCGGATGGCAAAGGCGAAACACGTAGGGTGACTGGTATTTATAATTGAACGGGCGAGGGATGGAATCATTGCAAAGGATGATAAATCCATGGTGATGAGAAGTTTGGAAGCAGGCTAAAGATTTGCGCAGCAAACTCGCGCAACAGGTACACTTTGAAGTGTGAAAAGTACAAATGATAAGAGCTGCAGATTATACATGATATGAGCACCATGATTTTTTAACCTTTTTGAATTCATAATTAGGTGATGATGGTCGTTATATATGTTGACGTGACCCTTATTCTAACAACTTTCCTCAACCTCTGGCACATAAATTCCCTCTTTCTAACATGACTTGACCTTTTGGGTAAAGGACCTTTACAAGTCGCATATGACTAATTATGACCCCCTTTCCTGACTCCAAGGATCAGATCTTCCACTTGATGAATTTGACCCATTCATTGTTCAATACCCGACCTCACACACTTCGACACATGAAATACAACTCCTCTAGGACTGTTTCTAACTGAAAAATTACGGTGTTAATAGGTAGGAAACTTACTGCAAGCAAAATTCCAAAGAGGAGTCTGGAATGTCTGAGGCCGAACCCACTTGGGAATTTTTTATGGATGTTGTTAAGGAACAATATTAACCTATTGGAAAATATGACGACCAATACATGAGATGGACCACACTGTGTCAAGAGAGGGGAACACAAGTGTCAGATTTCACAAATACCTTCCATACCTTGCGCACCAAGCTGGGTATCAAAGACTCCGAGAGACATATGGTTCTAAAATATTGTGGGGGTATACATAGGTACATCCAAACATAAATGGAGTTTTTGGACATCTTGTCACTAGGAGCTGCTTATTGATATGCTGTCAAAATCGAGCAGAAATTTAAGCAGCAAAAAAGTGGGAGTCCAAGTCTGAAAAATTCACAACAACCAAAGTATGGTAAAGGTGGCCCTTGTTAAAATAATAGATGTGCTCTTTTTACCATAGAAAATATCACTATTGTCACCCAACCATAGGCACACATCCACCCCCGAGCACCATAAACTTTGCTAGATAGAATGATTTCGGAAGCATCACTAGAACCAATAGATAACCAAGAGAGCGTGTCTTTCTCCAAAGTAGCTCACCACAAAGAAAGTCCCAAAGACACAAAACAAGGAAAATACTCAACTACAACAGTTGCAGTTTCACTTACCAATAATACCACCAATAATGTCACCAAGAATACCACCAAGAGATACTAGAGGGTAGGGCACATATCTTAGGCTAGCTAGCGCTAGAGAGAGAGAGAGGCCAAGAATCATTCCAGAGGATCCACCTTTCATTATTGTAGCTGTAGCTCCAAAATTGTGCTATAATTGAGAGAATGACTGAGGTGAGTGAGTACAAATGAGCTCCAGAGCCCTCTATTTATAGTGCTCCTTGTCAACTGTCTAGGATGAATTCTCCTTTTGGAGGGTAATACTTTAATATTATTCATTCTACTGAGCCAACTTGTCTTCTAGGGTTTTTACACATCTATTTAGGGTTTCTCTTTCTTATGAAATATTCTATTCTATCCAAAGGTTACACATGGAGGCTAATACTTCCCGTAGCTACCATAATATCAACACTCCCTCCTAGCTAGGGAGGTATTAACTGTAATGGTCTCAAACACATCCATCCATTTCACATGGTATGGGCAAGGCTCACACAGTCTTGCAGACCATTCTATAGGTAGCATCATCATATCCACATATGCTATCTCATGATCATGCATATCAAGTCATGAGAATCATCATTACTGTCCATATGACTAGCAATCACCTCCAACACTACTGGTTGGCACACTAGTCTAGGAAACACCTTCAACACTACTGGTAGTCTCCATGGAAATCAGGTAGTAGTACATAGTTACTACAATTCCACCCAATAGATCACAACAATGTCGATCCATAGTTGTACACAACTACTATCCAGGGGTACAAAACCACTCCTAGTAGCGTGCAACTACTATCTAGTGACATATAGTCACTACCATTTGAACACATCCACCACAATAATACATAGCTACTATCTAGAGACACATGGTCTTCATTGTAATAAACTAATAGCTACACAAGATATCACCATGCAGTACAACAGTCTCCTGGCATCAAATCATATCATTTTCTGCATCATCTCTCGAGGCCATATTCNCACAATAATACATAGCTACTATCTAGAGACACATGGTCTTCATTGTAATAAACTAATAGCTACACAAGATATCACCATGCAGTACAACAGTCTCCTGGCATCAAATCATATCATTTTCTGCATCATCTCTCGAGGCCATATTCTGTTTGAGTAATCAGCCATGATGATGAATAAGTGATGTGCTGGAATCATCAAACTCAACAGAGTGTCTCGCATAAGTCACTCACTCAAAAGAGTGATACAGGGAGTATTCTTCTAATCCAAACATACTTCCTAGAAGAATGACTGTCCCAAGAGATGATGAATGCCCCATAATGGGCTACAAGGACCATTCTTATAATCCAAACATACGTCCTAGAAGAATGCTAGTCCTCCCAGATGTTGAAAGCTACGCCATGGGCTACAAAGACCATTCCTACAGGAATGCCAGTCTTAGACTATTTTCTAATCGGGTCACCATATGTACCATAGAGATAAATCTCTATCCATATGTGCCTTAGAAAATATCACTTTCGTATCAATCACCCTAATCGAGATGCCATGTCCTCAGGGGGAAGACTATTCAATTTGATTGGGCCATTAACTATGCCTCATGATAATATCGGTCCTGTACCATTTTACTAATTGGGCCACAATTTGTGCCTTAGGAAAATACCAATCCATGATACATCAACAATCTGTCAACCTGGACCATTGTCCACAGGGAGAATGCCTTCCCACCAACAATTTGTTCTACCTAGACCATTCCATTCCTAAAGAATGTCTGTCCACCAGCACACTGACTATCCATGATGCCATATATCAACACTCCCTCCCAACTGAGGAAGTCATCTCCTCCCTTTCAACCAAGGGAGGTATCTCCACTATATCATCTCTAAGCTATACTAGCATGATGCGAATAAATCATATCTAAGTTGTATTGGCATGATGTGGAGTATCAATGTCTCTGCATCATCTCTAATCCACACTAACATGGTGTCAATGCACCATATCTAAGATGTACTGGCATGATGCGAGTCATCTGCATAATCTCTAAGATGTACTAGCATGATGCTACTGCATCATATATAAGATGTACTAGCATGATGCAACTCATGAATATGAATCATCTCTAAGTTATACTAGGATGATGCTAATGCATCAAGTCTAAGCTGTACTAGCATGATGCATCTCAAGACATATGTATCATATCTAAGTTGTACTAGCATGATGCTGAAGAATCATATCTAAGTTGTACTAACATGATACAGATCAACACTCCTTCTCAACCAAGGGAGAAATATCCACAAGTCCCATCTTGTCCCCCAAGTATGTAAACTTTATCTTGGACAAAGGATTTGTCAAAATATCAACTCTTTGCTCATCAATGGAGATGTACTGGAGAACTACTTCTCCCTTCTAGACTTTATCATGGATAAAACAATACTTGATCTCAATGTGATTCAATTTGTCATGGAACATGGGGTTCTCTGAAGGCTTCACATAGTTCTGATTATCACAATATATCACAGTCAAATCCAAAACCTGATCAAATAGTACAGAAACCAACTTACAAAGCCATACTACTTCCGTACAAGCATCAAAAGCTACAATATACTCTGCTTCTGCAGTGCCGAGTGCAATAGACTTCTGTTTCATGCTAGCTCTGATATCATAGCAGGTCCCAAACTGAAACATATACTAGAAGTAATATTTCTATCATCTGCACTCCCTGCCCAATCTGAATCAACAAATCCATGAAGTTGTACATCACTGGTTGAGACATATCTCAAACCATAATTTATCTTCCCACAAAGATATCTCAAAATGTGCTTTGCAACTATCCAATGCTTATGTCTAGGTTCCACCTAGAACTGGCTCAACGTGTTCACAACAAAGAAAACGTTCGACCAAGTATTAACCAAATACATCAATGAGACAATTAATTTCCGGTATAGGGATGAATCTAATGTATCGGAATCAAAGTCTCTCAACTTCCTCAGATCTGTCACCATGGGAGTTTCCATGGATTTGCAATCCATCATCCCAAACTTCTAAAGAATATTTACAACATACTTCCCTTTCCCCATGAATATTTCACCATGCTTCTGCTATACTTCTAGTCCTAAATAATAATGCATGAGACCAAGATCCTTCATATCAAATTCAGAGGCTAACTCCCTCTTACAGTGAATAATGAGAGGCTCTGCACTTGTCAAAAAAAAATCATCAACATATAGTAATAGGATCATAGGTGCATCATTCACAACCTTGTAATAAAGGTTCAGATCAACATAGCTCTTGGAAAATCCAAGTCTCGTCAAGTAACTGTCAATTCATGCATACCAAGCTCTTAGAGCTTGCTTGAGTCCATACAATGATTTCTTTAATCTACATACATGGGTTTCTCTCGGGTGTACCTTAAAACCTTGAGGATGCTCTATGTATACTTCTTCCTCAATTACTCCATTGAGAAAAGTAGTCCCTACATCCATCTGATGTAAACTCCAACCCATAGATGCTGCAAGAGATATGATGGCTCTAATAGAGGTATATATGGAAACTGGAGAAAACATCTCATCATAGTCTTCTCCCTGTTGCTGGGAGAACCCTCTAGCCACAAATCTTGCCTTGTATTTATAGATACTCCCATCTACTGCATTCTTTATCTTGTAAACCCATTTTTAAGTGACTACAAACTTTCCTTCATGTCTAGGCACAATTTCCCATACATCATGATGGATTGATATTCTTCCATCATAACTTCCTTCCATTACTTCTTCTTGACTGACATCCAAATATCCTCAAGTGTTCAACACTTGGCTTCTTTCCAGAGAAATCTTCTTCTGGAGTCATGTTCTTCAATATACGGTGAGGACTTGTATTCTGAACATATACAATTGTCATAGTTGCTTCTCCCCATAGAAACATGTATAGATTCTGGTCATTCATCATTTCCTTAACATATTTTTCAATGGATCAATTCTTTATTTCTGCCACACCATTATGTTGAGGATTATGTGGGACAATTAGCTCCCTCTTAATCCCAACTTCTTTACAAAAGGAAATGAGCTCCTTGGAGGTGTATTCTCCTCCATTATTAGATATTGATTTTCTTGTATATTAGTGAATGATGTCCAAAAACTCCTTTTGCTTTCCACACTTCCTTTAGAATTGGTACTTGGTGAGATCACCTGCCTCACCACTTGATGGAGTCATATGCTCCATGTTTGCAAATGTCACTGTAGCTCATTCTCAGAGCTAGCACCTGTGACCTACCCAGAACAAGAACAACAAGAGAAAAAGTATTTCCAATACCATTTTCATAAGAACATATCTATGGTAACAAGGATGGTATAATTACCAAGGTGACCTGCCCAGGAACAAGAAATATCTCCTAGAGGAGATGTTAGTTCATCAAACAAGTGCAATAAGCATTTATATTAATGCAAACAAGTATACCTAACAATAATAGAACCTTTCAAATATTTTTTTCAAAACTATAGTGTTTACTTGTACTGTGGAAACTATCAAACTTGATATGTGCAAATTGAAACTTAAAAATTTTGATCAATCAAACCTAGAACCTGGAGCCTCAACTGCTAGGGAGGATGCATTTATTCCTTTGAATGTACTGAATCCAAGATCACTACTTGGACAAGGTCTCTTGTACATCCCCTGCAAATACACATGCTTTTCTAGATGATATAAATTAAAAAGCATATACAAGTGCATACCTTTGAAATTTGCAACATCGTTCAACTTGTCTTCTAATTTGAAACTAGACACCATCTTGACACAAAGAGGTTAGAAACTATATAAAAAAGGTTCAACGATTAGAACAAGCTAGAAATTTCAAATTTGACCACAAAATCAATTTTGACCAAAAGTCAACCTTTGACTTTGACTTTGAATTTGTCCAATCAACCTTTGACTTTGAATTTGACCCCAAAAATCAAACTTGACGTTTTTGCTGGCTGAGGGAACTAGAGGGTGCACTAGGCTAGGCCATAGTAGGATATCCATAGATTAGGTCCAGTGCTTCACTTAAGGTGCCCAAAGAATCAGATTAGGGTTTGCTGAAGATGCAAAATCAGAAACCCTAGTTGCAGCTGCAACTAGTGCTACAACGATCTTGATAAAGAACTCTTTCTCTACCTTCCATAGGTTAGACTGTTTTGAAGGTAGTGTGGGCTGATAACCTGTTAAAATATTTGATGTGCTCATTTTACCATAGACAATATCACTATTGTCACCCAACCATAGGCACACAACCACCCCCGAGCACCATAACCTTTTCTAGATAGAATGATTCCAGAAGCAACACTAGAACCAACAGATAACCAAGAGAGCACATCTTTCTCCAAAGATAACTCAACAAACATAAAGTCCCAAAGCCACATAATAAGGATAGTACTCAACTGCAGGAGTTTCATTTGCACTTACCAAGAATACCACTAAGAACATCAAAATACCACAAGAATGTCACCAAGAATACCACCAAGAGATACTAGAGGGTAGGGCGCATATCTTAGGCTAGATAGTGCTAGAGAGAGAGAGACCAAGAATCACTCAAGAGGATCCACCTTCCATTCTTGCATATGGAGCTCTAAACTTGAGCTATACTTGAGAGAGTGAGTGAGGTGAGTGAGTACAAATGAGCTCAAGTTCCCTCTATTTATGGTGCTCCTTGTCAACTATCTAGGATGACTTCTCCTTTTGGAGGGTAATACTTTAATATTATTCATTCTATTGAGCCGACTTTTATTATAAAGTTTTTACACATCTTTTTAGGGTTTTTCTTGCTTCTGGAATATTCTATTCTAGCCAAAGGTTACACATGGACGTTAATACCTCCCGCAACTACCATAATATCAACAACCCTAACTCACAAAATGACCAACCTCAAGACAACCGATCCAAGCCAGATAAAAATAAGGGTAACAGGAAGACGAAGAAGGAAATTGGAAATTGGTGTGACTTTCACAAAATACCTTGGCACAATACCGATGAATGTTTCTCAAAAAAACCATTGGTGGCTGAGCTGAAATAAAACGAAGCAAGTCCCGACTCGAAATATGATTTAGAAAACAATAAAAGGAAACATATCATTGGTGCAGAACCCACTGCTAGAATTGTGATCACAATAATCCAACCAGAAGAAACATAGGATTTTGAGGAGGGGGAGCGCCTATTCCATTCACAAATGTGGGCGAAGGGGACTCTACTGCATTTCATTGTTGATATAGGAATACAAACGAACCTTGCCTCAGCTGAGGTTGTCAAGTAGTCGAATTTGATGATAGCACTATTAGCAGTGAGATTTACACTCAGACTACTATGAGTGCAAGCCCAATACCCATCAAAGTATATAAGATAAAGTTTATAATAAATAAAAAATTGATGAAGGAATATGAAAATAATGTCAATCACAATTTACTTCACACAATTTGCACCAGCAAATAAGGCTCTGAATAAATTTTATCAGGGTTTTAGAAAAATGATAAGTAGATGGAGTATTTAATAAGAATAAAGTGACATTTCTGTCATCTACATCATGTAGTATGACATACATATAAAGCAGAACTATCTGAAGCAAGAACTTATAATCAAAGAGATCAATTTTGACATATCTGTAAACAACATTACAACAAATCCTCTATTGTAACAAGATATAAAGCAGTCAAATGAATCCTTCACTGGACTGTAATCATAATTATAAAGACAACAAAGTGGTAAGAAAAGAACTGATCTTTATTATTAAGAGAATCTTAAATATGATACATAAAAGAGAAGGTCTTTCTGTAATACACAATATCAAAAGTGAATCCTCTCTTACACCATTCGAACCCCTCTCAGACTTACACTAGTTTTTTTATAACCTAGACTATCAGTGAAAACACTATAATTCGAATACCAACCTCATCATATGATCCCTGTGCTCTCAAAGTGGCATGGCAACATGTGGATAACAAAAAATAACAAAATGCGAAAATTTAGGCTGATGTTGGCGACGTATTGAATATATTCTTTATGGATGATGAAGTGTCCCTTTGAGCACTTATCCCTTTGGAAGGTGTCCACCCAGCTCACAATCGACCCTTTAGACATCTGGCATGCATCCATCAAACACCTGGCCGATCTTTCCTCCACAAAAAATCCCAAAACATGAGTTCGCAGTGCAACGCTATGAACTGTCTTAGTTTACTCTGTTTTCGGCTTGCCTTCAACAAATAGTTCTAAAATATTAACCAAGAGCTCAGGCCTAATGTGAATACCTCCATATTGACATAGGATTAAAATTTGACCACCTCATCTTCCAATTTATAGATTAAGGATTATATCCATAAACATAAACCTGAAATAAAACTCATGTCAAAACTGATGTTGGTAATAGTAGTTGAAGGTCTTCATTTTTTGTTTTTACCTCTTGGATTCTCTTGATAACAACATTAGCCAAAAAATCTAAGTTTCTCCAGGCCAAATCCTATAAGATTGCTGTCCACTAGTTGCTTTCCTTGATTCTAGGATGAAATTCTCCCCATAGTTCCTCCATTTTGAATGCTCTTGATGGCCAGATTCTGTGTCGGTTCTTGCTGAATAAGTTGATATTTACTTAGAGAAACAACCCGCTCCTCAATTAAAGTTGTAATGGCTTCCATAGCCTGAATTAGCTTTGCTCTAAGTTCATTGACCTCTTTTGAGTTTGTATCATTAAAGCAAGCATTTTGGTCAACATTATCCAACGAGTATGATAACCTTGGTGACAACCCTTCTTATTTCAATTCTAAAACATGAGAAGGTGGATGTGGTGGTGGGACATAGATAACCCTTAATTTCATTTCATTAATCTCTTTTTTGGGTTCCTTATTAAACAATTATGGAGAAATATCCTTTGCTTAAAAACCATATGGTGCTTTAACACTTTGAATTAGAAACTTGTCTTTGCACTGTAAGTTGGGTGGAACCTCTCACTGAGCTTGCATGGTCACAATGACATCAATACTACTCTAGGGAAAAACAACTCCAGTGTTAGGATGCACACAATAATTTTTGGGAGATGTTGTTTTGACCTTAAATTCCACATGATCCTAAGTTACATTAACAAGCCTCAAAGAGCAAGATATCTGCTTCTTCAGTTAAAATGGAAACTTGATATCATTGGTATGAGAGATCAAGAGTTCTGAAGGCATGGTTTCCCCTTTGTTCCTTCCTTGCTTATGCTTCTCTTCCTTCTTTCCTTGTGCTAGTTCAATTGGAGAACTATTTCTTTCCATCACTTGTCTATTCCTAGGATATAATGACTTCATCATGTCTCGAACTCAACTTTGATGGTTGCTTGCAATATCAATGCTCCTCATGGCTCATGAACTTGATGTTCTATGCAAAAATTTGGCCTCTGAAGAATACTCGACATTCATCATACTTTTGAATTTAGATAATGGACAATGCTTCAATAACTTGTTAGTGATGGAATTTGGAAAAAATTTGTGGATTCTTTCCATTGTGGAGCTTGGACAATTGACAATTTGACCAATAGATTAACACCTGACACTTCTTATGATAATTCAATCAACACTTGGCGCTTGAACTCCATTCACCAAGTGACATTGACACCTAGGACTATGACTTGGCATATGAAAATCCTCAGTTGATAAATGATGATAGTGGTCTGATACTTGGTGTTGATTTTGAAAACAAGGCTCGTCACTTTTAAGCTCAATTTTCCTTCCCTTGGCTTCGACGCTTGGTATTTAATAAGTTTTTGATTTTACCTTGATGGGATAATCCCATATTGGTAGTGCATCACTAAAAATGTTGTTTATATACAACACCATTCCATGATTTGTTCGATGTGTTGTGCATGAACTAACACCCTTCCTTGGTGTCTTGGCTCTTCATGCTGTGCCCCTCGTGGGATTTGACGCTTGGTGCTAGGATTTGTGTTGCTGACTTTGATCCTGATGCTTGGTAGAATTGATGAAATAATTAGATATTGGGCCTTTAGGCCCAATATTTTTAGCCAAAATAATTAGCCTGAGACACAAAAGAAAACCCATTTGAATAAATTGAGGTCTTAGGAGGATAAAAAGTATTAACGAGGTGTGTTTCTTGGGCAGACTATGATAGGAACTATGACATTCATAATGGAAAACAAGACAAATATCACGAGATTTTGGCAAAAATCGACAATAAGAGCTCATTAAGAATTGATGAAATAATTTGGAGGATATGGGAACGACAAAAGGTTCAAATATTTTTCAAATCTGGCACAAAATTTGGTGAAGGAGATAAAATTTTAATCGTGCGCATTTGAGCGCTAACATTGGCTTCAATTGGGATGGAGGCCTCCTTGTGAGGCTCCAAGAACCTAGTAGTTCCAGTGACATTATCCATGGGTTATGGAGTTATCTGTGTAACCAACCTCTGTAACACTGCCAAAATCCACCACTTATTCAAGCAAACTAATAAACCTGCTGCAAACAAACCTCATACTGCAAATTTGATCACACTGTGCAAACTGAAGAAAAGAAAATGCTCAGGAAGCGAGCTTATTACCTACACTAACCTACTCTAACCAGATTTCCAATTTTCTCAAGTAAATGCAAATTTCCATAACAACCATTCAAGTAACTTTAGGACTGAAAGAATCCCATATCTTCCATTGATCAATAAATAATAATAAAAATATAGCAGTAGCGATATAAACTTCTTCATAAAATCATACTCACCCACAAAGACCAATGAAATAATGAAATCTGAAATCTTTAGAGAAACTGAAAGATATGACTCCAATAAAGCTGCTACTGGATCCTCAAAACCAAGATCAGAAAGATTCAGAAAATATAACTACCCATGCATACATTCCCCTTTTCTTAAAAATAGATGACCTTCCTGTTCTTTCATGAGTAGCTCTTGATCATCAAGAATGACAATTTCCTCTTCATAAAAATGGTCATATGATAATTGTATATCAAGATTTAAAGCATCTTGATTATCATTAGCTAAGACTATATAGTTACCTATACAATCATCCTTTAATGAATGCTTAAAATTCTTTTGAAACTAATCATAAGCATGATGTACATCCCGATCCATAGAAAAATATGAAAATACTGTCAAATGATGTCCCAAATCTGAATTATACACACATTATTCTTGTTTTTCCTGTGTGTTAGCACTAGGAATCACCCTCAAATTGCATAGAAGGTAAGCCCAATACCCATCAAATTATATGTAAATGTAAATGAGTTTTAATGAGGTCAAATGGACAAGAATCAAGATAATAATGTTCTAACTCAGAAAAATGGGCTAGCATGCACAAGAAATTGGGGTCTTGATAAAATTCAGTCAGAAAGTGGGAGTAAAGGTGAATAGAAGGAAGACTTTAGTGAGGAAAATGTAGAGGTATGCTATGGACATCAGGTCTTCAAGCAACCTAAGGATGAAAAACTCAAACACAAGATCTTCTTGAATTCAAATTTTAAGGAAACTGAAGAACATCATAACAGTACTATAATCAAATATTCATCATAATACAGCTACAACAATCCATGTGAATCATTCAATCATGAATACTTCAGTATCAGAGGCAAATAAGATGGAATAAGAAAGCTAACTTATATTAATCAAGAAGTCTCAAATCAAGTACATAACCAGAGAACCAGTATGATTTATCAAAACATTACAAAATAAGGGAGCCTAGCTCAACCATTCCAACCTACTAAAGTATTTGGACTATCTATTTATAACAAAAAGGGAAGGCAACAACTAGAGGTGTAAGACGGCCTTCCTCCCATGAAATTCTTCAAATAGTTATTTCATCTAACAACTAAGCTAACAACTGTGCTATAAAAAGGGAAAATGTTGGCCACTGATCCAACCAAATTTAAACTGACTTGATCTTCTTTGATGCACATATCCTTGCATGCCAAGTGTCCTATAGAGTCTTGTAAACTATCATCATGCTTCCATCTACCATCTTAGCCATTCTCCACATTGTCATCCACTCACAAGTTTGATAACTCGAACCCCTTGATTTTAGGTACCTCTTGGTAGAAACATTTGGTAGCGCTCTGGGTAGCGAGCGTTTGTAGTGCCTCCACAAAAAACTCTGTAATTCCATAATGCAACCTTCAAAATAGGCCTTTAGAATGGGTAGCGCCAAGCCTGTGTTTCTCTTTGCATAATTCAACCTCTGTTAAAATTTCGGTAGCGCCATGCCTGTGTAATTGATTCTCTATGTAAATTTCAGTAGCACCCTGCCTATGTATATGTGCATGCAATTTGATAGCACCTGACCTCAAAAGAAAATAGGTATAACCTTGTGGAATTTGCAGCACGATCATTACACTGCTTAACTATTTTGGTAGCGCCCTATGAAATTCGCAGCGCCATCGCTACACCGGTCTTAGGAGATTGGGTAGCGCTATAGGTAGCAGACTGATAGTATATGTGAATAAGACAATTCCATAGCGCCATAGCACTACAAAATGTCTATGCTATTTCTGTTGAAAATATCAACTCTTTGCAAAGCACCCAAAACCTTGATCTGTATGCATAAGAAGCCTGTAAATCCTTTATAAGTGGCAAAAAGTAATACTTCCTCAATCACTTATCCTTGAAAAAAGGGGCCATTCTAAAAAATGGAACTCACCTTTCACCAATCACTTTATCAACCTGACACTCCTTTTGGTGGAAGGAGGACTTCCTTTTGGCACATCAACATGCTTTCCTTTAGTAGCAACAAGATTCTTCACTGGAAGAATACTTTTCTTGACTACTAGTTTCTCCTTTTCAATGGCAGCCTCAACCAAAACATTTAGATTTCTCTGAGCCACCTCATCCTTGACTTGTTGCAACTCTGCTGAGTTTTCTGTTCTGAGACTGAAAGTCTCTGTTTTTCTTATAAAGGTTTTTGAGCTGCTTATGTAGAGGAAGGGGTCTTCTAGCTGCAAATATTGCCAAGTCAATAGTATGGCTGTAACCATCCATGATCTCTTTCATCTTAATCCTATGAGATAGGCCTTTTGATTTCAAGTGAGAAATCTCCTTCCTAGCTTCCCTGAGTTGTCTAATCAGTCTTTTGAAGGTCTGATTTCTAGGTGGAGTGGTGATGTTGACAGTATCAACAGGATTCTTAATGGCTTCCTCTTTTTGCTACACAGGGATTACATCCACCATCTCAACATGGTGCTCATTGGCTTTGCCCTTTTCTTTCTTTTTCTTCAGAGTGGAAACCTTTGGTAGGACTTATGTTTCAACATCCTCCTTAAGAGCTGATGATCTTGTGAAAGGTCTTCTAACTTTTGTACTAGCTTGTGAAGGAGATGAAGAGAAGTTAAGTTTCCTTCCTTTCTTGGCTGTGGCTTTAATAGAGGAAGGGACTTATTA
Organism: Picea sitchensis; assembly: GCA_010110895.2. Classification (NCBI taxonomy): domain Eukaryota; kingdom Viridiplantae; phylum Streptophyta; class Pinopsida; order Pinales; family Pinaceae; genus Picea; species Picea sitchensis. The sequence continues at coordinate 38,760 of SNQJ01S0053044.1, forward strand.
TAATTCTATTGTAGGAGGGGGTGAAAGGTCTCTCTGAGGATAAATATAGGCCTCCTTCTCTGTTTCCTCAACTTCCTTTGTGACCTCTTGGTCTTGGGTAGGGGCCCTGTTCTTTCTTTTTTTGCTGGTTCCTGCTGGAGAAATAATAGTGGATGAAAAAGGACTTGGTATCCTTGACTAAGGAGTGGATTCTATGTCCAATTTCATGTGAGAAGAAACAATGAATTGTTCCCATGAGATATTCCTCTTTCTCACTTCTTATGAAACCAACATTCTAATCAACCCAGAATGAAAAATAATAGTATCCACAACCTTTGATTTGGATTGAACTCTATTTGACATTTTATCTATGCTTCTCAACAAGTAGAAAGGAATGCTCATTTCATCTTTACTAGTAAAATGAAGAAAAATCCTTATATGGTATTGGTATAGTGTATTAAACCTCCCCTCACATGTGAAGTATCTTTGGATGATCTTCAACATCTTATCAAACTCTTCAACTAGATGACTTCTTGGTACCCCTTTGGACAGGTTGTCAGTTTGATACTGTGTCTTAAGTAAGTCTTTGGAAAAGGATGCATTCAAAGCCATGTATTTAAACCATTTCTCTCCCGTGATAGGAATCCCTGTGGCTGCTGAAATGGAGGCTTCAGACACCTCAAACTCCAGGTCTCCTACCTTAGTCTTCAGGCCATCAAAATGTGAGTAAAATTGTCTTGCCACCTCAGGATGACCCCTCTACATGTTTTGGCAGAAAGAAAGGCAACCCACTCTTTGAAAAACTTCTCTAACCATGGGATCTTCCTCAAATAAATGCATGCCTGCAGGCTCAGTTCTAACCACAATACCTCCCTTGTGAGATTTCTTCTTATGAGGTGTCTCCATAGATCATGATGAGAGGTCAAAAGTTAAGGTGCAGTGAAGTCTATGAAAACAACTGGAGTTATAACTCAATAAGAGATTGATGGTGAACAATGGCTGTCTTTACCCATGATTCTCCCCAAACTCAAACTGCTTGCTAGATTTGGAAAACGATGGCTGCAAATTTCCCTCCCATTGAATGTTTACCAATCTTAAAGCTGAGGAATAATAATATGGTGAAGGAATCCACTGCGACGATATTTGAAAACCGGGTTGAAAAACACTCCAATTCAAATGATAGAGGAAGCAGGGGAAAGGGCAACGTAGTTTCAACATCGATTTTAGGTAGCACAATGCGCATACAAGAGGTAAAGTTTGCTTGAGCACTCAAGACTCAGGGGAAGATGAATAGATGTCTTACAACTGAAAACCAAGTGTTGGTGACTGCAGGTTTATATGAAATAAGGATTGATAGAAAGTATGAGGGAAGGGTTCTCTTCCAATTCTGCAGACACGATTGCTACAAAAACTCCAAGCGATAATTACTACCCGAAATTGATATGAAGAGGAGGGAAACCATGGGATACCTGGAAAATCGATGATAACATGGAGTTATATAATTTTTTAAGAAAGTATCACGAGCATCTCGACCTCCAAATACGCCTCAACATCTGGTCCTGTAGCGCCACTTCCAACTGGTCCGAACTGGTAGTTTTTGGAGTGCCGAGTTTTGAACATTCAGAACTTGAAAACCGTTAGCAAGCTCATAAATATAAAATCCTCGAAGTCATATTTTAACTAACCAAGGTGCTAAAAACAAGGTAGAAATGACATCACCACTATGATAATGAATCATGGAAAATGATGAAGGACAGGGAGTGCGCTACGGAAACTCCTAGTGAGTTGGCAGCGCTCCTTTTTCAAAAAGTTGATTTGACCATTTTAAGAGGAGAAAAGGACAACATGGAAAGGATACAAAGGCATGAGTGAGGAGAGTGACATGTCAAGTAACATTGGTCATGGGGTGAGTTAGTATTAGTGTCAATTCATGAAGTGGGTCAAAACATAAGACAAGAAAATGAACCTAGGCCAAAAATCTATGTGAGGGTCAAAACTTGAGTCATGACTTAAGCCTTCATTTATTCAAGGTAACCTAAGTAAATCAAACTTTAAGAAAATAAATCAAAATCAAAAAATCTAAAGGCTTAGAAAAATTTAAAACTAAGGGCTAAAGACCCAAGGCAACTTAGTGTGATAACATTGGCTCCACAGGGGATGGCATGCTCCCTGTGGGTTGCCAAGAACAAGTAGTTTTAGTTCCTTATCCTAGGGCTACGGGGTTACTTATTGAAACAAAAATAAAAGAAAGATGATATTTACAATGGCATGGAAAGGCACTCATGGCAACTTATCCTCCAAATTCTACAACTTGTAAGTGTTATTCGAAAATACCTCAGAAATTTTGAAGGGACCAATCCACAAAGCTTCAAATTTACCATGCTTGCCTTTGTCTTTCTTGGGTGCATCCCACTTGAGAAMTAGATCTCCCAATTGGGAATCCTCTTTGATTACCTTCTTGTCAAAGGCTTGCTTGATATTCTGTTGATGGTCATGTGTTTTATCCAGTAGCTGCTCCCTAGTCTGCTACACTTCTACCAGYTGCTGTATTCTTTTGATCATATCATCAGGTTCTCCTTGGTAGTCTTGGAAGAATTTTTCCACATGCAAGTCAAGATGAGAAGGAAATATGGCCTCAAMTCCATACACAATCTGGAAAGGAGAGACACCAAGGGATATCTTTGTTGTCACTCTATCATCCCACAAAGAAAATTTGAGCTTTGAATCCCATGCTTTCTTGTTGTCCTCTGACAATATTTTGATGATMTTTATAAGGCTCTTGTTAGAGGACTCTGCCAGTCTATTCCCTTGGGGGTAGTAAGGAGTAGAGTGAATCAATGTGATTCCAAACTGTTCACAAAACTGCATCAATGGTTCAACCTTGAAAGATGCAACAATATCAGTGACAATTATGTTCGGACAACCAAATCTCGCCATAATATCTTCAAGAAAACCAATGATCACCTTATGGGAGTCATTCCTTGTAGGAATGGCTTCTATACACTTAGTAAAGTAATATGTGGTAGTCAAGATCCACCTATGCTAACCACTAGAAGCATGATGAATTTCCCCAATAAAATCTAGGCCCCACTGCTGAAAGGGTCCCGAAGCTACCACATGCTTCAATGGCAAAGACTTGAGATGCTGCTTTCCAGAGAATTTCCGACACTTGACACAAGATTTGATCTTTGCAAAAACATCCGTGAATAGAATAGGACAAAAGTACCTAGCTCTAATAATCTTATATGATGTGGTTCTCCAAAAGTGATTCCCCCCACATAAACTGTCATGAAAATCAGACATAATCTTTTGGGCTTCCTGTGGGTCTAGGCATCTCAAAAGCACTCTTAAAGGATCTTTCCAATACAAGACTTGACCAGTAAGACAATATTTAGCTGATTTGAGCTTCAAAGCTCTCACATTTTTCTTCTCCATATCATCAGGAGGCTGCAACTTCTGTAGGAAAAATATAATGTCCTTGTACTAGGTACATCCTACCAATGGAGGACTGACTTGAGAACCTTTATCAGACAATTCAACTTGCTAATTTTCTGAGAAAGTGTTGATGAAATTAACCCCCAAAGATTTGCAATTATCTTCAGCCAAAAACCTAGCTAAACCTTGGCCTTTAACCAATTTGGTGGGATTTATTTCAAGATCAAACTCAAGGATTTTGGCAATCCACTTGCTCCTTCTTCCGTTTATATTAGGCTCAATGAGAATCTCTTTCATAGAAGCTGAAGGGACATATGCAATGACTCTTGAATGAAATACATAGAATCTGAAAGCCTTGAGAGATTTAACCAAAGCATAGGCCTTCTTTTCCATGATGTCATTATTTATTTTAGCATCCCTCAATTCCCTGCTGAAAAAAGCAATGGGCTGCTCTAACCCTTCAACATTCTTCTGCAATAAAACAACTGCTACTGTGTCAAATGAAGCAAATGAAAAAATCAGAAAATCCTAAGAGTAGTCGGGACTAATGAGCACAAGGGATTCATTCAAGGATTTCTTTTTTTGATCAAAAGAATTATGGGATTCAACAGTCCATTTGATTTCATTTCCTTTCCTCAACATGGTTGTAATATACTTTACCAACTCAACAAAATTTGAAACAAACCTTCTAAAAAAATTAATTTTTCCCAAGAAGGACTGAACTTCCTTCTTGGATCTAGGAAGTGACAAGGTTTGGATAACTTCTACCCTACTAGAATCAATCTTTACCCCTTCAGCTGATACAATGTTCCCCAATAATTTCACCTCCTTCATGGCAAACAATGACTTTTTTGGATTTAAAGAGAGACCAAATTTTATGCATTTCAAGAAGACCTTTTTTAAATGATGATAATGTTCTTAATCAGATTGTGAGAACACTATTATGTCATCTAAATAGATGACTACAAACTTGTCCTTCTCTCCAATAAAGGCTATGTCCATAGTTCTCTGAAAGGTCTTCCTTGCATTCATCAATCCAAAGGGCATCTTACCGTACATGAATGTACCCCAAGGAGTAGTGAAGGCTGTCTTTTCTCTATCTTCTGGAAAGATAGAGATCCGATTGTAGCCAAAAAATCCATCAATCATAGACATCCTAGATGCACCTGTCACCCTCTGCAATATTTGCTCCATCTTGGGCAAGGGGTAATTATCCTTCTTAGAGCTTATGTTTAGATTCCAGAAATCGACACAAAGTCTGATTTCTCCATTCTTTTTTCTCATTGGGTCCAAGTTGGCCACCCATTCAGAATACCTCAAAGGAATAATAATCTTGGCATCCAAAATATTTTTTACTTCTTTTTCCATAATAGGAAACAACATAGGATTTATTTGTCTCAACTTCTGCCTAAATGGTTTGGTCTCTTCCTTCAATGGGATATTGTGTTCTATGATGCTTGTGTCATATTTTTTGAGATCTTCATAAGTCTAGGAGTACACATCACCAAACTCTTTTAACAACTCAACATATTCAACCCTTTGTTCCCTTGACAAGCTTCTTGAAAACTTGACATATTTCAGATCATTTTCTGTACCCACGTTGCATTCAGTTACATCGACATCATCAATTGACCCTTTAACCTTCATTGCCACATCATTCCTTTCAAATAATCTTTCCAAAGGAACTAGTCCTTTTGGAATGTGGTTTCTAGGAAAATGAACAGTATGATGACTAGTAGTTTGGTTTAAAAAAACATCAACATGAGGATTATTTTTAGAATCATGATCTTGATCAATGTTCAATGCAAAAAACCCATCAACAGTCTCAAGGAATCTTTTGATCTCAAGATCATCCTCAAACACCTTCCAATGCTTGACATTGTCAGGTATAGAGGGTCTATATTTCACTTCTACATCATACTTGAGTTTAGGTGGAAAAGGGACTTTGAAATTACTTACTGAAACAACCAAAGAATCAACCATGGTATTCTCTTCTCTTGGAATAAATGAAATGTTGAAATCTAAGAAGAAATTGTCAACTAGGTCCCACACTTCATTTATATAAGTTCTTAGCCTAGGGTGCTTAGCTTGATAAAGATTTCTGATCTGATGGACAATTAATTCAGCATCCCCAAACACTGATATTTCTTCAATCCCCATGTCTTTTGTAGCCCTCAAACAAAAAACAAGAGCTTCATACTCTGCCACATTGTTGGTAGTTTCAAATTCTAGTTTGTAGGACAAAGATATAGTTTCTTGAGTAGGTGAAACAAAGATCACTCCAACACCAACACCTTCCCTAGAAGAGGCCCCATCAAAGAATATCTTGAAAATAGAGGTGGTTGGAGGAGAATCTTCACAAAAAGTAATGGACTGCTTTTTGATTTCAGGAGGAGGTTCAAGAGCATCAGTGAGTTGCAATATACTAGATACCAAATCAGTATCAAGTGAAAAAATAGGATGGTTGGCGGGTTTTTCTTCGTTACTAATAATGTAGTCCAACTGAGCTTCCCTGTAAAGTATTCTATGCTCCCCCCCCAAACATAATAATGGTATCATATGTGAGGTCCATCTGCAAGGTTCCCCCAAGTATTTTTATCCAATATATTGACAAGAGCATGCCAAACTTGGAGGGGACATCAACCACCATGATATCCATGACCACACTTTTCATGGGCAATTGAAACAAGGTCACAACCAGATCTTTGATGACCCCAAGACACTTCACTTTCCTAGAGTCAAAAGAATATAAGTCATGGTAGGTCTTTGTGATTTCTAATACAAGTTCATCCATGACAGTTTTGGGCATGAGATTGTGATATTCCCCAGAGTCCAACAAATAGTTATGCATCACCTTATCATGTATGTTCAGTGATGTATAGAAGGGAGGGGATGAATCATATCTATCTTCTATCAAAGGTCATAATATGACTACTGGCTTTTCATCTTGAAGATTTACCGAATTAGTGGTATTTGAAGAAGATTCAGGCTGTAACATTTTGGAAAGATATTTTTTAAAATCTTTATTTTTTATCAACTCCAAAAAAGGTACATGGATCTTGATTTTTTGGATCTTACTCTCAAAACTGAAGGAAGATGAAGATTTCAAAATCTCCTTGGACTCTGGGGTAGGATTTTTGACCAAAATTTGGGGGCTTTGAGCATCTTTTTCTTTACTGCTAACTGTCACATTCTTGGCATAATTTTCTTTTTTAGTACGCTGATCATAAGCATCAGTATTTTCCTCATTCTTTTTGGATCTCAGATTATATCTATTGGGATTTTATTTTTCCTTCTCTCCCTTACTTAATTCATTTATTTGATTATCCATCAAGGATTACTCATATGCAGATTGGGTCAAGTGAGGGGATGGGGAGGTGTCACCTAAGAAATGGATCTCAGGATAAACTTCCTCATTCTCTCCTTCTTCATCAACA
>SNQJ01S0053044.1:45620-79529 GCA_010110895.2 Picea sitchensis
TAGGCTTTATCTCAGCAGGGATCTTATTGTACATTTTGTTGAATCTTTTAGAGAAGTCAGAGACAAACTCTCCCTCTTTCCTCTTTAGGGATCCAAATTCTGTGATATAATACAAAAGTCCTTTTTATCCCTCCACTGTCTCAAAAAGGCATCATCTAACACCTCAATACCAGCAATGGATCCAAGGTTCAATCCCATAAACCATTTCCTAGCCTCACCATAAAGGCTATGAACAAAGACCCTCATCTACACATCCTCATTTTCAATGTTTAGATTGTCTACATAATTGTAGAAGGAAACAATATGTTCTTCAACAATTATGTCTTCTTCTCCTGTGAATTTGGGCATGTATTTAAGATAATCTTCAACAGGGAGAGAATTCATTGGCTAAGGTAAGATAAGAGGGGCATATATTGCAGTCACTATGGTATCCATCCTATTTCTAGGAGGGTTATCACCTGCCATTGGGTTAAAAGAGGAGTATTCAACATGGAAATTTTCAAAATCTAGATTCTTAGATACTTTAGAAGAAGGTAAATAAAGATCACTTGATATAACAACTGGAGTATAAAGAGTGGAATCAGGCAACTGAGAAGAAGTACTTGTGGCAGTAGCAGCAAAATTTTCTTGAGAAGATTTTCCCTTCTTGATTATCTTCTTTGGGTCGGCCTCAGGTGGAACCAAAGGTAGTTTTGGAGTGGACCTCGTGTGTCTGCCTTTAGGATCCACAACTGAAACAATGGAGTCGCCAGGTGCAAGCTGTAATATTTGATGTATCGAGTTCTAATTCACCTTCATAATTAGTAAGCTTTGTTATTCAATTCCAATGAAATGTCTTCAATTTGTTCCTTGACAACGATGCCAAGAATGTTATCACTAGGAGTCACCCTCATATTGCATAGAAGCTAATCCCAATACCCATCAGATTATATGTAAATGTAAATGAGTTTTAATGAGGTAAAATGGATAAGAATCAAGATAATAATGTTCTAACTTAGAAAACTGGGCTAGCATGCACAATCAATTGGGGTCTTGATCAACTTCATTTAGAAAGTGGGAGTAAAGGTGAATAGAAGGAAGAATTTAGTGAAAAAAATGTAGAGGTATGCTATGGACATCAAGTCTTCAAGCAACCTAAGGAGTAAAAACTCAAACACAAGATATTCTTGAAGTCAAATTTTAAGGAAACTGAAGAACATCATAACAATACTATAATCAAACATTCATCATAATACAACTACAACAATCCATGTGAATCATTCAATCATGAATACTTCAGTATCAAAGGCAAATAAGATGGAATAATAAAGCTGACTTATATTAATCAAGAAGTCTCAAATCAAGTACATAACCAGAGAACCAATATGCTTTATCCAAATATTACAAAATAAGGGAGCCTAGCTCAACCATTCCAAACTACTAAAGCATTTGGACTATCTATTTATAACAAAAAGGGAAGGCAAAAACTGGAGGTGTGAGCTGGCCTTCCTCGCATGAAATTCTCCAAATAGTTGTTTCATTTAACAACTAAGCTAACAACTGTGCTATAAAAGGGGAAAATGTTGGCCACTGATCCAACCAACTTTAAATTGACTTGATATTATTTGATGCGCATCTCCTTGCATGCCAAGTGTCCTGCAGAGGCTTGTAAACTGTCATCATGCTTTCAGCTACCATCTTAGCCATTCTCCACATCATCAAACACTCACATGTTTGATAACCCGAACTCCTTGATTTCAGGTACCTGTTGGTAGCATCATTTGTTAGCACTCTGGGTAGTGAGATTTTGTAGTGCCTGCACAAAACTCTTTGTAATTTTGTAGAACAACCTCCAAAATAGGACTACAGAATGGGTAGCGTTGAGCTTGTGTGTCTCTTTGCATAATTCAGCCCCTATTAAAATTTCGGTAGCGCCATGCCTGTGTAATTTAATCTCTATGTAAATTTTGGTAGCGCCCTGCTTGTGTATTTGTGCGTGCAATTTCGTAGCACCCGAACTCAAAAGAAAATAGGTACCACCCCGTGGAATTTGCAACATGATCATTACAATGCTTAACTGTTTTGGTAGCACCCTGTGGAATTCGTATCGCCATCGCTACACCAGTCTTAGGATATTGGGTAGCGCTATAGGTAGCAAACTGATAGTATATGTGAATAAGACAATTCTGTAGCGCCATAATTCTACAAAATGTCTGTTCTATTTATGTTGAAGAGATTAACTCTTTGCAAAGCATACAAAACCTTGAGTTGTATGCATAAGAAGCCTGTAAATCCTGTATAAGTGGAAAAAAGTAATACTTCCTCAATCACTTATCCTTGAAAAAGGGGCCATTCTAAAAAATGGAGCTCACCTTTCACCAATCACTTCATCAACCTGACACTCCTTCTGGTGGAAGGAGGACTTCCTTTTGGCACATCATCATGCTTTCCTTTAGTAGTAATAGGCTTCTTCACTGCAAGAATACTTTTCTTGACTACTGGTTTCTCCTTTTCAATGGTAGCCTCAACCAACACATTCATATATCTCTGAGGCACCTCATCCTTGACTTGTTGCAACTTTTCTTTGAGTTTTCTGTTCTGAGACTGAAAGTCTCTATTTTTCCTATAAAGGTTTTTGAGCTGCTTATGGAGAGGAAGGGCTCTTCTAGCTACAAATCTTGCCAAGTCAAGAGTGTGGTTTTAACCATCCATGAGCTCTTTCATATTAATCCTATGAGATAGGTCTTCTGATTTCAAGTGAGAAATCTCCTTCCTAGCTTCCCCGAGCTGTCTAATCAATCTTTTGAAGGTCTGATTGCTAGGTGGAGTGGTGATGTTGACAGTCGCAACAAGATTCTTAATGGCTTCCTCTTTTTACTGCACAAGGACTACATCCACCATCTCAACAGGCTTCTCAATGGCTTTTCCCTTTTCTTTCTATTTCTTGATAATAGAAACCTTTGGTAGGACTTGTGTTTCAACAACCTCCTTGAGAGCTGATGATCTTGTGAAAGGTCTTTTGACTTTTGTACTAGCTGTTGAAGGAGATGAAGAAAAGTGAAGTTTCCTCCCTTTCTTGGCTATGGCTTTAGTAGAGGAAGGGACTTCTTCTAATTCTGGTGCAGGAGGGGGTGAAAGGTCTCTATGAGGAGAAAGATAGGCCTCCTTCTCTATTTCCTCAACTTCCTTTGTGACCTCTTGGTCTTGGATAGGGCCCCTGTTCTTTATTTTCTTGCTGGCTCCTGCTGGAGAAGTACTAGTGGATGGAAAATGACTTGGTATCCTTGAATGAGGAGTGGCTTCTATGTCCAATTTCATGTGAGCAGAAACAATTAATTGTTCCCATGAGATGTTCCTCTTTCTTAGTTCTTCTGAAACCAACATTCTAATCAACCCAGAATGAAAAATACTAGTATCCACAGCCTTTGATTTGGATTGAACTCTATCTGAAATTTCCCCTATGCTTCTCAACAAGTAGAAAGGAATGTTCATTTCATCTTACCAGTAAAATGAAGCAGAAGCCTTATATGGTACTGGTATAGTGTATTAAACCTCCCCTCACATGTGAAGTATCTTTGGATGATCTTCAACATCTTATCAAACTCTTCAACTAGATGACTTCTTGGTACCCCTTTGGACAGGTTGTCAGTTTGATACTATGGCTTACGTAAGTCTTTGGAAAAGGATGCATTCAAAGCCATGGATTTAAACCATTTCTCTCCCGTGATAGGAATCCCTGTGGCTGCTGAAATGGAGGCTTCAGACAACTCAAACTCCAGGTCTCCTACCTTAGTCTTCAGGCCATCAAAATGTGAGTAAAATTGTCTTTCCACCTCAGGATGACCCCTCTACATGTTTTTGCAGAAAGAAAGGCAACCCACTCTTTGAAAAACTTCTCTAACCATGGGATATTCCTCAAATAAATGCATGTCTGCAGGCTCAGTTCTAACCACAATACCTCCCTTGTGAGATTTCTTCTTATGAGGTGTCTCCATAGATCAGGATGAGAGGTCAAAAGTTAAGGTGTAGTGAAGTCTATGAAAACAACTGGAGTTAGAACTCAATAAGATATTGATAGTGAACAATGGCTGTCTTTACCCAAGATTCTTCCCAAACTCAAACTGCTTGCTGGCTTTGGAAAATGATGGCTGCAAATTTCCCTCCCCTTGACTATTTACCAATATTAAAGCTAAGGAATAATAATATTGTGAAGGAATCCACTGCTATGATGTTTGAAAACCGGGTTGAAAAACACTCCAATTCAAATGACAGAGGAAGCAGAGGAAAAGGCAGTGTAGTTTCAACAACGATTTTAGGTAGCACACCACGCATACAAGAGGTAAAGTTTGCTTGGGAACTCAAGACTCGGGAGCAGGTGAATAAATGTATTACGACTGACAACCAGGTGATGGTGAATGGAGGTTTATGTGAAAGAAATATTTATAGAAAGTATGAGGGAAGGGTCCTCTTCCAATTCTGCAGACACAATCACTAGAAACACTCCACGCAATAATTACTACCCGAAATTGATATGAAGAGGAGAGAAACCATGGGATACCTGGAAAATTGATGATAACATGGAGTTCTAAAAATGTTTAAGAAATTATCATGAGAATATCGGCCTCCAAATCCACCTCATCATCTGATCCTTTAGCGCCACTGCCAAATGGTCTGAACTCGTAGTTTTTGCAGCGCCAAGTTTTGAACATTCAAAACTTGAAAACCGTTAGCAAGATCATAAAAATCAAATCCTCGAAACCATATTTTTACTAACCAAGGTGCTAAAAACAAGGCAGACATGACATCAACACTATGATAACGAATCATGACAAAGGATGAAGGCCAGGGAATGCGCTACAGAAACTCCTAGTGAGTTGGCAACGCTCCTTTTTCAAATAGTTGATTTGACCATTTTAAGAGGACAAAGGGACAACATGGCAATGATACAAAGGCTTGAGTGAGGAGAGTGACATGTCAAGTCAAGTTGGTCATGGGGTGAGTCAGGCTTAGTGTCAATTCATGAAGTGGGTCAAAACATAAGCCAAAGAAATGAACCTCGGCCAAAAAGCTATGTGAGGGTCAAAACTTGAGTCATGAATTAAGCCTTAATTTATTCAAGGTAACCTAAGTAAATCACACTTTAAGAAAATAATTCAAAATAAAAAAATCTAAAGGCTTAGAAAAATTTAAAACTAAGGGCTAAAGACCCAAGGCAACTTAGTGTGATAACACTGTGCATGCAGATTTTCAAGGTAAGCCTGATATCAAATCCTTTTTCAAGATCAAATGTTTTCCTTGAATTCCTCTGCATATTCAAACAACCATATTGATGATGATGATTTACTTTCTCTCAGGAGAAGGACAAGATCTGAATGCTGAGTTGCTACATAGTACACCATGGCATCAGTTTCGGAGGGCCGTATTTCCAATGGCATGCTATGATAAAAATTGTAAAATATCCTATTGAAGACAACCAAATCTTCTTCCTCCCCTCTCCTAAAAACATTAAAATCATCCAGGCATTGATCAAAGGACTTATTCTCACCCTAATACTTTAAAAATTCATTACATAACTCAATCCAAGAACCAATAGAATCATCCTCCAAACCCTTAAACCAAAAAGCAACATCCCCAAACTAGGATTCAGAAAACAACCTCATGGTAACATTTTCATGTACTATCTCAAACTGATGAACAAAGTTCTCAAAGGATCCCAAATTCCTCTCGGAATTAATATGACCCTCTCCGGAAAAAAAGAGGTAGATACTCAAAGAAATTAAGAGGATAAGGATGAAGATTATATGGTAGTCTTAAAGGTCTAAATATTTTCTCTCTGATTCTAGTTTGGACAACAATGGGCTGAAAATGAGGCTTAACAAGTTGATTGAAAGGATCAATAATGATAGCAGTAGGTGATAATATCTGAGAAGATAATGAATAAATTTCATCATCCTCATGATTACAAGGCTGATCATGTTCAAGAAGGATTGAGATATAAACCTCGTTCTTCTCAATAGGCTGAGGTGAGGACACATGATCAACATCTACAACACATGCAGAATGGAGACCTTATTCTTCCAAAGAAGGATATATTAATGAAGTATTATGGTCATCCGAATAGACAAAGCAAAGGATACTCCCCTTTATATGTAAAGGGAAGGAGAGAAATGAGTTGATAAAGAAAAACAAGAGTTCATGGAGAAATCTCATAAACTTATACCTGTTTTTTCCCTTCTGTATGGTCATCTTTCTTTCAGCAGGATCTACCATCTTTCTTATACCAGATAGATGATTACAGTCAATTTATATGTCCCTCTCTTGTCTACCATCAAGAGATGGATCTATGTCGTTCTCCTAGGGAAGATCACTTCACATTTCTCTCCCCGACAACGACGCCAAAAATGTTAGTATCGAGAGTCACACTCAAAATGCTATGAGTGCAAGCCCAATACCCATCAAATTATAGAGGATAAATTTTATAATAAATGACAAATGGATGAAGGACTTTGAAAATATAGTCAATCATAGTTTACTTGACAAAATTTGCACCAACAAATAAGGCTCTAAATAACTTTGATCAGGGTTTTAGAAAAAAAGATGAGTAGATGGAAGACTTAATAAGAAGAAAGGGAAATGTCTATCATCTACATTAGGTAGTATGACATACATATAAAGCAGAACTCTCTGAAGCAAGAACTTCTTATAATCAAAGAGATGAATTCTTCCATATCTATAAACAACATAACAACAGATCATCTATTGAAACAAGCTATAAAGTAGTCAATTGAATCCTTCACTGGACTGTAATCATAATGAGAAAGACAACAAAGTGGTAAGAAAAGAACTGACCTTTATTATCTAGAGAATCTTAAATCTAATACATAAAAGATAAGGTCTTTCTGTAATACACATTATCAAAAGTGAATCCTCTCTTACACCATTCAAAATCCTATCAGACTTACAATAGTGTTTTTTATAACCTAGACTGTCAATGAAATCACTATAATTCAAATAAAAACCTCATCATAGAATCCCTGTGCTCTCAACGTGGCATGGAAATAGGTGGATAACAAAAAATAACAAAATGCTAAAATTTAGGCCGATTTTGGCAATGTCTTGAAAATATTCTTTATGGCAGATGAAGTGTCCCTTTGAGTGATTCTCCCTTTGGTAGGTGGCCACCTAGATCAAAAATTACCCTTTAGACATCTGGCATGCATCCATCGAACACTTGGCCAGTCTTTCCTCCACCAAAAATGATGCAACCCCCCTCCCCTCCCGGGGTTTTGTGACCTCCCGGTCTAGGATATTTCTTTCTTTTGAGTCGGATCGAATCTTAGGGCTCCCGTTTGAACCCAAAAAAATTATACATAGGCCCCTTTTTCTCCTTAGGCACAGGTCCTGTGATACCCGCACCCTCTATCTACGCATTCTGGGCGCTCTTCAATTTGTGAGCGCTATCTCCTTTACACTAGCCCCTTCCTTCCATATGTCCTTGAGCTATAACCTTGAGGAACTATGCGATTGCGGGTGCGGGAAAGAGTGGTTTAGACCAACCCACTTTTCACCCCACAATTCACCTTTAGCTGCCACATATCCCTTCATTGAAACAATGGTTGAAATTGTGGCCCGCTCAAGTAATATTATCTTTTGAGCTTGTCTTGGCCCCACAATTCTTCCCCACCGTCGATCTTCAACCTCTCAGTGCTAATTCTTGATCAATGACTGTTATCAAATATTTACCTATCTCTAGCCAGCTGTCTAATCAACGACCTCTTCTCCCTTCATGCACGATCTCAGACCTTCATGATTTGTTGTCACGTAACTATCCTCTAAATGAACGACTCTCATTGATTTCGGCTTTCCGGCCTTCGGGAGTTTTGACTCTCAAACTTTCGCTTCCTTCGTATAGCAATATTCCGGAGGGGAAGATCTGTTGCCACCTGTCTCCCTGAAACTACGACTAAGTTTCCCTCCGTGAATCCAACCTTCGTGGATCTCGATTCTCAAATTCTCACCTCTAATGACTGGGTATCTCTCGGAGTGGAAGATATTCTGGCGCGTGTCTCCCTAATCAATGACTGTGCTCTCTCTTAGGGACTTTGGCCTCCTCAATTAGATCGACGGTCCTTCTGATCCCTCCTTGATCAATGATCGAGATATTCTCCGGGTCTTCGGACCTATCCTTCCTCCGCTTTCCTCCTAAGTCCTAGATCTGGCGCCGCGTGTCCTCCTTCGCATCGACGACTCTCATCATTTCCGAGATTTTGGCCTTCGACATTCTCAAATATCAACAACGTTCTCAAATATCAACAACCACAAATCTCCGAAGTGAAATCTTCTAGAGTGCTAGATATTCTGACACCTGTCCTCTCTTGATCCAACGATTGTTCAATGGCTGTCTAACAGAGTGAATCTATGTCCTCCACGTGTCCCTTCATAGATCAATGATCCACGTGCTCCTTGTGGGATCAACGACCCTTAACCACTTCGACCTTCGGTGGTTCAGAACTTTCCGAAACTTCTTTCCATAAAAAACCTGGAGTGGAATCCTCTGAAGTCCACGATATGGTGACACATTTCCTCTTCCAGATCGACGAATATCGTTCGCTTCGGCTATTTGGATTTGACGATGTCAAACATTTCTCCTTTGCATTCTCCTGGATTGACTTCACTCGGAATTCATGATCTCTCACCACGTGCCCTCTTGGATCTAACAATCCATATTTTCTTCGTCTCTTCAGGCTTCGACGATCTCAGTTCTCAAATGAAACCTCACTACAACTTACCTTGAGCTCATGATCTATTGAAAAATGTCCCTTTGCCGATCGACGACTCTCAACTCTTTGGGCTTCGAGTGTTTCAAAATTCTATGCGCTCGTTCCTTCCAGAGCCCCTTCACCTAAACTAGATGGATTTCCACCACGCATCCTCCCAAATGATGGACGGTCCCAAATGACTTCGGGATTTCAGGACTTTTGCGAGTCCACTCTCTTGCGTGTACACAAAGCGTTAAATCTCACACACCTTCTCGTGATCAGACGACAATTGATCCTCTGAGCTCAGATCCAATGCTTGAGATCTGTTTCCTCCTCTGCGCTTCCTTATGTCACTGGAAATTGATCCAATGGTCTAGGCTTCTTTCCCACAACCAATCTAATGGTTGCTTTCACTCCTCCTCCTGAGCTTCCACCTTCTCCCGACTTGGAAGATTTTGAAAGTTCTCAAAGCTTTTTTTGGCCTTTGAGCTTTCTCCTGCGAACCCAACCTCTGGATCTCGCCTGCACATTTGAAAACGCTATCTCTCCTGAGCTTTTGGACTTGCCATAAGTCCGTATCTTACGCTCTCTTTGCATGATCTTTTCTGAGCTTTAGGACTTAGAATAAGTCCGTCACCCACCCACTCCTTGCGTTATTCCTTCTGAGTTTGATCTCCTCGAACATTTTGATCTCCCATGCACTCCTAGCATTTCTGGGATTTATTCAAACTCAGATCCGAAGGATTTCTTGAAAATGAATACTTCTCACTCTCCTAGTGTTCCCCTTGCTCGATACACACTTGGCAAAGATGCTTCTACAGAGTATTTAGTAACTCTTTTCTTCCCAAACTCAACACAAAGTTCTTCCTGTGCACACTTGCACTTGTTTGATGCCCACTTGGCAGAGCTCTACAAAGTTCTCAGTAACTCTGCTTCTCTCTGAACTCGACAAAGATTTATTCCTGTGCACTCCTTGAACTTCTACTGATGAAGGTTCAACGGTATCCCTCCTGATATTTCCTTGAGGTTAACTCACCTTTGTCAACGCACTCCTTGTAGACTGTGTGAACTCCTTGCACTCGGAAAATCTAAGATGAGAAACAATTGAAACTCATACAATACTTCACCAGTTCATACATTCAAACATAAATGACATATAAAAGCATAAAAATGAATACAAATACATAAACAGACCATATGCAGGAAAAACTGCTTTTCTATTATTTCTGTGTGTCTATATAGATGTTTACAAAAAATGGACTGCAACAGAGTCCCAGTTCTCTCAAGCTCTCTCTTATAACTATTCTACCTCCTAAGTTTCCTAAGACTCCCTCTACCCGAGATCTCTCTCTCAAGTCTCCTAATTACAAAAGAGGGCTCTATGAGCTTATCCTCTTCACCGCCTTAGTTCTATCACTGTCTCAGTTACGACACCATACTCCTACGACTCATTCCATAAATGAACGTCTAGAGCTGACTACGATCTGGACCTGCTACATGCAACCATTTAAGGAAACCCTATCCACTACCTATACAAAGGTATGACCTAGCTCTTACAACCTTACAACACGAAAATTCATATTGAATCATATTTCAAATTTTTAAAATAGGAGGGTTGGTGCCTCTCCCTTTCTCCATTGTGCATCTACGTGTTGGCTTGCTGGCGCTTTTCCTGAGGTGGAGTGATGCTCCTACATCATACTCCACTATTGTGAAAAATTCTTGAGCTCCTGCTCATGACCTTCCCAACTCTGTTGAAATCCACCTAAATCCCAAACTCTTCCTTGGAGTTGTCCTCTTTCTCCTCTCTAGCTATGCTGGTGCTGCTACTTCTTCTTTTTCTTCCCTGCTACTATGGTAGGCTCTCCTCTGCTCAACTCCCCTTTGCTGACTACTTCTTGCGTTGACTTCAACATCAACTTCCTAATCTCTTCTATCACCCTGTCCAGCTGCTCCAGTGGCTGGCTCTTCTTATGCAGTCTTCTCGGCTGCAACTCTTCCTTATTAGTGGGTGGATCGAATTGACCCCCCTTGCTACTTTCCCCATATCTTGTGGCCTTAGCTTTCCACCCTACTTCAAACTTCATTTATGCAGTTCCATCATTGAGCTGCTGCTCAGTTTCTCCTTCTGACAACTTTACTTCTACCAGTTCTCCTGCTGGTATATCTCTATCTCTCTCCAACCGTTCCTCGGGTTGGTATGCTTCTCCATCTGCTTCCAACTTGACTTGTCGGATGTGCAAGATTTTCACCATTAGCCTTCTCTCCAAGGCTTCCAATTCTTGATATAGATCAAAAAAACTCATGCTGTCCCTTTCCTCTGCTGCTGCAGGCTCCAGTGTTGCAGTCATCTCTGTTTCATCTTCCTGGCTGAAAAATTTGGGCCATTCTTCTGAATGATCCTCCCCTTCTTCTGGGGTAGACATCAATGTCTGCTCCATTTCTTCCTCTTCTCCTTGGGAAATTTATGATATCTTCTCCTTCATCATGACAGTCACCGCTGGCTGTCCTTCTTCTGCTGTTTCATCTGCAACACATTCTCTGGCCTCAACTGGGATGTTTGGTAGTAATATCTGAATTCCCCCAATGATCAGAATGCTCCTATGATCCTCCTCCTGGATGGTGGAAGTATATAACTTCTCATCATATTCATTCACATGGTCTATAAATCCACATGAATCCTTACCTATAAACACTCCTTGCTAACCTAAACTCACTTCTGAGCTCTTGAGACTTTCCAACAGTCTCACTTATTTCCCCCTACCCACCTGGCAATTCGAGACTTCTCTTCTTCCCACCTGGCAGTCTATGAGATCAACTGATCCCATCTCATTTCCCTCCTGGCAATTTGAAATTTTAGCACTGCTCCTCTGGCAGTATATGCGACCTCCACCCGATCTCTTTCCATTGCCCACCTGGCAACTTGAAAGTCCATTTCTGCCCACCTGGTATTTTATGATATCTTCATCTGATCTCACCTCCTCCTCATCACTAAGGTTCCTTCCAGATTTTGATTCACAGATGTGAATCATCTCCTCTTCTATGTCACTGAGGTTTTCGTGTGCCTCAACCACCTCTTTAACAACTGTTGCTTTCCTCTAGCCAAAAATATCTTGACTGGCCACTTCGCCTTCTTCTTCATGGGCCACTCATACACCCAATGTGCTTTAGCATTTTGCTGCATTTTTAATGTCAGCTGCTCCATCCTCGCTCTTATTTCATTGAGCTCCAGATCCATCTCTAGATTTATTTACTGCTTGCGACCTTCTCTTCGACCACACTCATGGAATTCAATAGCCATTTCCACCTTCTACCTTCCCTCCTGGAAATCCTATGGATTACTCTACATCTGCGAGTCCATCTTCTCTCACAACTCACCTGGCTGTTTTAAATTTTTGCTGCTGCTGTGCCTGCAACAACCTTCTTACAGAGCATCAATACTCTACTTCCTTCACCTGCTGTCTATAGGAAAATTCCTATTTGTGATACCACTTGATGTTATCAGGTCATCTCCTTTCATCATCTCGCCCTTTGCCTGTTCTCTGCAAACAAAATTATGGCCTCCTCCTCTTTCGCTTTCGCCTGAAATATACAGACAAAAATATTCTCTCTGCTACAGAAAATAAAAAAAATCTAGGCTCTGATACCACCTGATGCATCCCCCCTCCCCTCCTGGGGTTCTGCAACCTCCCAGTCTAGGATATTTATTTCTTCTAAGTCAGATCGACTCTTCAGGCTCTCGTTTGAACCCAAAAAAATTATACATAGGCCCCTTTTTTCCCTTAAGCGCAGGTCCTGTGATACCTGCACCCTCTGTCCGTGTGTTCTGGGTGCTCTTCAATTTTTGGGCACTTGCTCCTTTACACTATCATATTCCTTCAATATGTCCCTGGGCTATAACCTTGTGGAACTATGCGATTGCAGGTGCGAGCAAGAGTGGTTTAGACCAACCCACTTTTTGCCTCGCAATTCACCTCCGGCTGCCACGTATCCCTTCCTCAAAACAGTGGTTGAAATTGCGGCCCGCTCAAGAAATATTATATTTTGAGTTTGTCCTGGCCCCACAATTCTTCCCCACCATTGATCTTCAACCTCTCGATGCTTCTTCTGGATCAACAACTGTTATCAAATATTTACCTGTCTCTGGCCAACTATCCAATCAACGACCTCTTCTCCCTTCGCGCATGATATCAGACCTTCATGATCTATCTCCATGTAACTCCCCTCTAAATCAATTATTGTCGTTGATTCTGGAATTTAGGCCTTCAGGAGTTTTGACTCTCAAACTTTCACTTCCTCCTTAAGGAAATATTCCGGAGTGGAAGATCTATTGCCACTTGTCTCCTTGAACCTATGGTTAGGATTCCCTCTGTGAATCCGGCCTTCAGAGATATCGATTCTCAAATTCTCACCTCTGTTGATTGGGTATCTCTTGGAGTGGAATATCTTCCGACGGGTGTCTCCCTAATCAATGACTGTGCTCCCGCTACGGGACTTTGGCCTCCTCAATCAGATCGACAATCTTTTCGCTCCCTCCTCGATCAACAATCAAGATCTTATCCGGGTCTTCAGACCTATCCTTCCTCCGCTTTCCTCTGAAGTCCTATATCTAGCACCGTATTTCCTCCTTCGCATCGACGACTCTCGTCATTTCTGGGATTTCGGCCTTCAGCGTTCGCAAATCTCAACAACCACAAATCTCCGAAGTGAAATCTTTCGGAGTGCTGGATCTTCTGACACTTGTCCTCTCTTGATCTAACGACTGTTCAATGGTTGTCTAATGGAGTGAATCTTTGTCCTCCACGTGTCCCTTCGCAGATCAACGACCCACATGCTCCTTGTGGGATCAACGACCCTTAACCACTTCGGCCTTCGACGCTTCAAAAATTTCTGAAACTTCTTTCCATAAAAACCCTGGAGTGGAATCCTCTGAAGTCCATGATCTGGTGATACCTATCCTCTTCCAGATCGACGACTATAATTCACTTCAGCTGTTCGGATTCGATGATTTCAAACCTTTCTCCTTCACGTTCTCCCAGAGTGACTTCACCCAGAATTCATGATCTCTCGCCACGTGCCCTCCTGGATCTAACGATTCAGCTTTTCTTCGGTTCTTCGGGATTCGATGATCTTAGTTATCAACTGAAACCTCACTACAACTTACCCGGAGCTCACGATATATTGACAAATGTCCCCTTGCACATCGACGGATCTCGACCCTTCGACTCTTCGGGTTTCAGGTGTTTCAACCTTCTGTGCGCTCTTTCCTCCTGGAGCGCCTTCACCTGAACTTGATGGATTTCTGCCACGTGTCCTCCCAAATGATGGATGGTCCCAAACAACTTCAGGACTTTTGCGAGTCCACCCTCCTTCATGTATACAAAGCGTTAAAGCTTGCACACCTTCTTGTGATTAGACGACGACTGATCCTTTGTGCTCAGATCCAACGCTTAAGATATGTTTCCTCCTCTGCACTTCCTTAGGTCACTGGACGTTGATCTAATGGTACATGCTCCTTTCCCAGAACCAATCTAATGGTTGTTGTTACTCCTCCTCCCAAGCTTCGTCCTTCTCCCGACTTGGAAGATTTTGAAAGTATTCAAATTTTTTTTTGGCCTTTGAGATTTCTCCCACGAACCTGACCTCTGGATCTCGCCTGCGCGTTTGAAAATGATATCTCTCCTAAGATTTTGGACTTGGAATAAGTCTGTCTTTTACACTCTCTTTCCGTTATCTCTTTTGATCTTTAATACTTAGAATAAGTCCGTCACCCACACACTCCTTGCGTTATTCCTTATGAGTTTGATCTCCTTGAAGATTTAGATCTCCCATGCACTCCTTGTGTTTCTGGGATTTCATCAAACTCAGATCTGAAGGATTTCTTGAAAATAAATACTTCTCTCCCTCTTGACGTTCCCCTTGCTCGATACACACCTTTCAGAGCTACTTCTACAGAGTATTCAATAACTTGTTCTTCCCAAACTCAACATAGAGTTCTTCCTGTGCACACTTTCACTCGCTCGATGCCCGCTTAACAGAGCTCTACAGAGTTCTCAGTAACTCTGCTTCTCTCTGAACTCGACAAAGAGTTCTTCCTATGCACTCCTTGCACTTCTGCTGATGAAGGTTCACCGATATCCCTCCAGAGCTTTCCATGAGGTTAAATCACCTCTGTCAATGCACTCCTTGCAGACTATGTGCATTCCTTGCACTCAAAAAATCTAAGACGAGAAACAATTGAAATTCATACAATAATTCACCAGTTCATACATTCAAACATGAATGCCATATAAAAGCACAAAAATGAATACAAATACATAAACACACCATATGCAAGAACAATTTATTTTCTATTATCTCCGTGTGTCTATACAAATGTTTACAAAAACTAGATTGCAACAAAGTCCCAGTTCTCTCAAGCTCTCTCTCAGAACTATTCTACCTCCTAAGTCTCCTAAGACTCCATCTACTCGAGATCTCTCTCTCAAGTCTCCTAATTACAAAAGAGGGCTCTACGAGCTTACCCTATTCACCGCATTAGTGCTATCAGTGTCTTAGTTACAACACCATACTCCTACAACTCATTCCATAAATGAACGTCCAGACCTGACTATGATCTGGACCTGCTACAGGCAACCATTGAAGGAAACCCTATTCACTACCTGTACAAAGGTATGGTTTGGCTCTTACAACCTTACAACACAAAAATCTATATTGAATCATATTTCAAATTTTTAAAATGGGAGGGTCAGTGCCTCTCCCTTTATCCATTGCGCATATGCGTGTTGGCTTACTAGATCTTTTGCTGAGGTGGAGCGATGCTCCTGCATTAAAAAATCCCAAAACATGAGTTCGTAGGGCAACACTGCAAACTATTTTAGTTTACTCTATTTCTAGCTTTTCTTCAACAAATAGTTCCAAAATATTAACCGAGAGCTCATGCCTGATGTGAATACCTCCATATTGACATAGAATTAAAATTTACCACCTCATTTTCCAATTTATAGATTAAGGCTTATATCCATAAACATAAACCTGAAATAAAACTCACGTCAAAACTGATGCCGGTAATAGTAGTTGAAGGTCTTCATTTTCTGTTTTTACTTCTGGGCTTCTCCTAATAACAACATTAGCCAACACATCTGAGTTTCTCCAGGCCAAATCCTATAAGCTTACTATCCACTAGTTGCTTTCCTTGATCTTGGGATGAAATTCTCCCCATAGTTCCTCCATTTCGAATGCTCTTGATGGCCAGAGTCTGTGCCAGTTCTTGTTGAATAAGTTGATATTTACTCAAAGAAGCAACCCTCTCCTCACTTAGAGTTGTAATGGATACCCTAGCCTCAATTATCTTCTCTCTAAGTTCACTGACCTATTTTGAGTTTGTATCATTAAAGTAAGCATTCTGGTCAACATTATCCAGCGAGTATGATAACCTTAGTGATAGCCCTTCTTCTTTTGATTCTAAAACAAGAGAAGGTGGCTGTGGTGGTGAGACATAGATAACCCTTAATTTCATTTCATTAATCTCTTTTTTGGGTTCCTTGTTAAACAATTATGGAGAAATATCCTTTTCTTAAAAACCATATGGTGCTTTAACACTTTGAATTAGAAACTTGTCTTTTCACTGTAAGTTGGGTGGAACCTCTCGCTGAGCTTGCATGGTCACAATGACATCAATACTACTCTGGGAAAAAAATGTGGAACCTCTTGCTAAGCTTGCATGGTCACAATGACATCAATACTACTATGGGAAAAAAATCTCCAGTGTTAGGACGCACACAATACTTTTTGGGCGATGTTGTCTTGACCTTAAATGCCACACGATCCTTGGTTAGATTAACAAGCCTCAAAGAGCACGAGATCTGCTTCTTCAATTAAAATGGAAACTTGACCTCGTTGGGATAAACACTCAAGAGTTATGATGGCATGGTTTCCCCTTTATTCCTTCCTTGCTTCTTCTCCTCTTCCTTCTTTCCTTGTGCTAGTTCAATGGGAGAATTATTTCTTTCCTATCACTTGTCGATTCCCAGGATATAAGCACTTCCTCATGTCTTGAACTCAGATTTGATGGTTGCTTGCAATATCAATGATCCTCATGGCTCGGGAACTTGATGTTCTATGCGAAAATTTGGCCTCTCAGGCATACTCAATGTTCATCATACTTTTGAATTTATATAATGGACAATACCTCAATAACTTGTTAGTGATGGCGTTTGGAAAACCTTCATGTATTATTTCCATTGTGGAGCTTGGAAAATTGACAATTCGACCAATAGCTTAACACTTGTCACTTCTTATGACAATTCGACCAATAGCTTAACACCTCACTTCTTATGATAATTCAATCAATCACTTGACACCTAGGAATGTGATTCGACACATGACAAATCCTCAATTGATAAATGATGATAGTGGTTTGATGCTTGGTGTTGATTTTGAAAACAAGGCTCGTCACTTTTAAGCTCAAGTTTCCTTCCCTTGGCTTCGACGCTTGGTCTTTAAGCATTTTTTGGTTTTGCGTCCATGTGATAATCCCACGTTGTCAGTGCATCACTAAAAATGTTGTTTATATACAACACCATTCCATGATTTGTTCGACGTGTTGTGCACGAACTAGTGCCCTTCCTTGGTGGCTTGGCTCTTCATGCTGCCCCCCTTGTGGGCTTTGACGCTTGGCGCTAGGCTTTGTGTTGCTGACTTTGATCGCGATGCTTGGTAGACTTGATGAAATAATTAGAGATTGGGCATGTAGGCCCAATAATTTTGGCCAAAATAATTAGCTTGAGACACCAAATTGGTTTAAAAACCAAAAATAACTTTTTGTTTCTTCAACATGTAAAATGCTGCTCAAATCCTTTTTGTAAGTTTAAACTTTGATTTCTAAAATAAATGGGAAATTATTATGATTTTAAAACATAATAATTGTTATAATTAGGCTTTGTCAATCAAGACAAATGCAAACCTATTTGAATAAATTGAGGTCTTAGGAGGATAAAAAGTATTAACGAGGTGTGTTGCTTGGGAAGAATATGATAGGAACTCTGACATTTATAATTAAAACCAGGACAAAGATCACATGATTTTGGAAAAAAATGACAATAAGAGCTCATCAAGAATTGATGAAAGAATTTGGAGGATATGGGAACGACAAAAGATTCAAGTATTTTTCAAATTTGGCGCAAAATTTGGTGAAGGAGATCAAATTTTAATGGTGCACATTTGAGCACTAACAAGCACCACACCCACAACCATACAACAACAGGTGGCTTCACTAGGGATGGGATAATTTCTTCAGCTAACAGTGCCACCTGTCCTATGACATCAAGCCCTTCAAGGATGAAGTATTGTGTGATGTTTCCTCACTGAAATTCTGTGATGTTCTTTTAGGCCAGCCATATATGTGGAAGCGTCATGCTATTTATGAGTCTAGGCCCCGTAGTGTCATTGTTACTCTGAGGGTTAGTTCTATAGGGTACCGGAGGTAGTTCTGATTATTGTCTCAGTAAAATAGTGTTGTAAAGTAATCTCTCATACCTCAAACTTTATCCTCTTCATGATCCAGTCAGAAGGTGAGAAAAAGGACACTGTGACCACTATAGCCTCGGTGCAAAGACCTTTCTATCTATAAAAAGCAGGTAGAAAATATTTTATAAGAGAAAAAATATATTCTTGCTTAACCTACGGGGGTGATTCCACACCGCCCAATCGAGAAAATCTATAACAGAGAAAATCATAGCTCTATTGGCCATGTTATCCCCTAGCCCAGGGATAAATAAGGAGATCATGTCTCAAGGTCCACAGGTCCTAGACATGGAATACCGAGAGCCAGATGACTTAAGCATGGCCCAAGATGGACCCTCTTTTCTTCAGTGCAATACATATATCACCGACAACAGTATCCATCACACCGGCCTGGTCCTAAAATAGAAGTGAGTATTAATCCATGAGGTAATGAGTTCGGGTATCATGGTATTTATCACTCTGATTTTTGAAGCACTTGAACATGTTGTATTGGATCCTTCTTCATTTCATGACATTTGCTTGGAAATTATTCTCTTTGCCCTATTTAAACTTGGAAGGGTGACACAGTGCCCTAGTAAGTTGATTTCCCTTTAGGATAGGTTTCTACTGGGTGGATCTTTGAAGAGTCATCATTCGTTCCCTCCATACTTACCACTTTCCATATTTATTTCTTACATCTCCCCTTTCATTTTTGGGCATTGGGATTGGATACACTATGAAGGTTTGTACCTTACCTCGTGGGAAGAAGGGGCTAAAGACCCAGAGGGTAAAATTAGTTGGAAATAATTAAAATTCAATTTTGAACCTTCGAGATGCTTCACCCAGGGATCCTCGAGAAAGCAGTGAAACACTTCTTAGTAGAAAAGTGGACCCACAAGATAACATAAAAACTCAAGGTACTAGTTGATGGATGGGAGGTCTCATTACGAGCTGACCTATTATGACCATGGGCATGTAGCGGTTTGACATTACCACCTATTTGGTCACCAAACCAGGGTAGTGGCTCTTGGTGGCATAGCCATGAGAAAGGGGGTCTCATCATGAGCCAACCTTCTCATTTCCATGAAATGTTTGTGGATAACGTTGTCACCTCTAGTCATCAAGACAGGACAATGGCCCTCAACTATTTCCTTGAAGAACAAGAGAAAAAGATAAAACTAAATAAAGTTAAGAATAAAAGGAAATGAATGGGATAAGAAACAATTGCATTCATGACAAGGTGTAGCTCGCCCTCCACAAAGGAACCCACATTTAAGACTCTACATTTCCCTGTTATCACATGCACCCATGCCAAAATATTTACCCCATGCCACCTCATACACTTACATGACTTGGACTAGATTCCACCTGGAAAAAACCCCAAACTTAAGAGAGGTTAGCCCAATAGGACACCTTGAGACCCTCTCCAAAACTAACTTGTCAAATTGCATAACATATTTGAGAATTCATTTGGGGTTAAGGGGGGTTTGATGCACATGTTTAGGTAATTTAATTATTGGATGTGATTTCAATTCTATCATCCTTGTGACTTATCAACCCCTGTAGGGATTGCTTGTTGTTCCTGCAGGACCTTTCCCGATGGACATGTACATTGAAAGATAGTACCATGAAGAAGGAAGTTGTTTCCTTTGGAGGCACTCTGGCAGGCCTTAGACGGATGAGCCCTACCTTAATTCACTTGGAAGATGGATTCAGGAGGCTTAGAGACCATCCATCTATCCCATGACGTCATATTGGAGGGGCTAGGGCTTTATGCAGTGATGCCCTAGTGAAACAAGGGAATTTGCACAACGTCCTAGCAACAGATGATGAGATTGAGCTCTAGGAGGGGAAATGTTCCATCATTAGAGGCAATACATCCACCATGAGAGCTCAACGTCACCCTAGAAGGGCATGATGTCACCCCTAAATGGGTTTTCAATAGAAAATTAGTTTTATTTAGCCCATAAATTAATTTTTTTAAGAAACTGGCCACATCGGCCTGTCTTTTTGACCTAAAACTTAATTAAGGTCACAATTTTGTATAAATAAGGCAAAAGTACATTCATTTTTTAGGATCACTGGTCATTGGAAAAGGAAGTTCTGAAATTTTCTCCCTACTAAGGGTTATTGGTTGAAATAAGGAGGGCACTATTTTAAGGCTTCTTTTTGGCACTTGGACAAATTTTATGAAGTTTTGTGGCAACCTTGCATGGTTTTACATGATTATTCTTGGTGCAAGTAAGTATATTTTTACTTTGTATTTTTAAATGGTTATGGTAATGGGTTTCTTTCTCATACAATATTATGAAATTGCATGTTTTAATTAATGCTTGAAGTAAGAAACTTAAAGTGCTAACTTTCTTTCTTTTCACTTGCCTAGCTTTATTGAATTGATCTAGTAACTAGTAATACCCTAGGGCTCTAAAGTGATAGATCTCTAGAGGTCTATACTTAGTTATTGTGAAAAGTACTTTTCATCCATAAAAATCCAAGAAGAAGGAGGTGCTAGGGCCTAGAAGTGCCTACACCCTAGCTTCCTCACTTGTTGAGGTCAAACTTAGGAGGACTTAAGTTGCTACTCCTCCTAGGCCTTTATCCCTCTTGGATTATGTGTAAAATCACTTGTTAGAATCTTTGAATGAAGCCACCTACTTTAATCCACTACCCTTAGAAAGGAACTAGTTAAACCTCACTCTTTGACAAGTATCTTCAACTTCCAACTCAACCTTCTGCTTGATACCCTACTAACTTTGACCAATTAACTAACCTAACTTAGAGATACTAACAACCAAGTTATTTTATTCTATAATCATTGTTAGATCCATTATTTCCAGTCTATATCAACCTATTAACCATCTTAAACCAACTCAGAAAATTGTACAAGGAAAACTACAATCAAACTTGAATTTAGCGTGCATTAAAGTGCCTTTTAGAGTACTTTTTTGAAGGTTTTCTACCGCTTTTATTACTACTAATTTTATGTTGTTTCAAACCTATGGTACAACCATACTAGATTTCTGCTAACACCTACATAACTCACTCATAAATTGCTCATAATAATTGCTAAACAAATTACTCAATAAATGCTGATTTTTCATAATATCTTCTTGCAATTCTGAGCATTGTTTTTTGTGGCTATTACAAAACACTTATTGTTGTTACAAACTGATAAAACTACATCAAATTTGATTCAACCACCTTTTGGCAGCCATTATAAGCCTATTTTCTAGCTAAATCATTTTAGAACTTGTATATGACATAATACTATCATTTAAGAATTAAAGTGTTATATTTTGTTGTCATTAAGTACATTTTCTGAAGAATATTGCAGCTGTCATCACTTCATTAAATGTTATTGTACATTGGTTACTTGCTGCACACATTGGATGCTAGCATTTATTTTCATGAATTTGATGTCTTATTGAAACATTAAGATACTTGTTTCTCTACTAATGTTTGTTGTTGTATTGGTAAGGGGCAAGTACGCTTTATTCTCCTTTGCTTCATCCACCAAGACTTAATCCTGATTTGAGCGACCTAGAGAGAAAGGGGTAGTTTACCTTGTCCTTTTTCCTTCCTAAAAAACCCTAGGTCTTGGGATGTATCCCTTGGAGTGGGTCTTTCCTCCTCCTAAAAGGAAAGGGGTATCCTATTGAGGTGACAATGATAAGATTACCCCCAAGTTACGTCAATTTAGACCTACTTGCCTTTAGTCTTTGGGCAAGTACAAATTGTGTGATAACATGCCACAACCATTTTCAGGCATGCTTGGGGTTTCAGCCATTATCCGCCATTGATATATATCTTCTTGATTTATCTTTCCCAATAGATTCCTCTCACACTTAGACTAAGGAAGATCATGCAACCAAATTTGATAAACAGATCTAACACTTCCACAACCAGGTTCATGAATTCCTTCCACAAGTCAAGTACAAGCAAGACAACTACTTTAGAAAGGAAAGAGGCTTACCAAAATTTATATTCAACAAAAGTCTCCCCATATCCCAAGGGAACATGACACAATGGGGACCATTGCTTCCTAAGGGGGTGTTGGCATCTTTATTTTTAAGGTAAAGTTGGAAGTTTGTTCAGAGTTTACAAAGTCATGCCTTGGTATTAGGAATACCAAGGAATTCCTACTTGAGTCACAATGTGTGTGTGTGTATGTGTTTTGTCTCATGAGATGATTCAAAGTCCTTGTGTCATTGATCAAATAAAAGATAAGATGCTTGCCAAAAGAGAGTCAAGTTATAAATCTAAGTTAAATGATTTTTTTTGAATTTCATGACACATCATTACACATCATGAAATAAAAGAGTTATTAAAGGTGTATAAGAGTCTATCACATGAGAGGGTTTGCAAAGGTCTTTGGCACTTTAGTTTGAAATAATTTCACAAGGTGGGAAGTGATATGTCAAAGTCGAGTTGTAAGTCTAGGAGGGAAGGTATTTTCAAAGGGAATCAATGATCATCATCACATATGATGAATTCACCAAGGAGGTTATGATCACGATTCATGTTAGTTGTAACTTCACTGCAAAAAACATATGCGCGCTGCGCAAACACGCTACGCAAGTTACTTGAAAAAGTTTGAAAAGTATTATCATCCAAAATAGGTTCTTTTCCCTTTCAAAACTCTTCCTATCAACTCATACATGTATCTTTGCCACCTTTTGTTTGTTTTAATGAATCCTCGACCTATGATCAACCATTTCCTCTCGAGAAAGCTTCAAAGAAACCTCTACTACCCAAACCAGTCTCCTCACTACGCAAATTCTGTGCAGGCTCTCTTGCTACGTAAGATCTGTACAAAATCTTCTCGCTACACAAAATTTGTTGCAGGTGCTCTCTCTACACATCCTCTATTCCTTTGTTTTGTCGTGTAAAAACTAGTAAGGTCCATTTTTTCCGTGCTAGCATACCTTCTCAAAAATCTTGCCTCTCATATAGTGAAATCTCCTAATGCTAAATAGAGAAAACCCTAGTCCTACTGTTTTACTGTGTAAGCTGGCTGTCTGATTTTTTGGACCCCTCTTCCCTTATCAGTCTCAGGTTTATCTTGCAAAAAACACAAAKCTATGACAACTCAGGAGAAAAATAAGTACATGGGAGGAAACATGTTGAGGTATGATCCACAGAGTCTGATTTTGGTGAATTCAGACCCTGCATTCAGAGTGTCTTTTGAGCAGGTCGGGTGCATGAGGTTTTGTGAGAAAACCCAAGGGTATAACATGCAGTTGACAAAGGAGTTTTACCTGAATTTTAATGGTGTCTAGAAAACAATTGTTGAGGTCATTTTCCCAGTATTAGAGGAGACAATAGCTACTGCAACAGAGATTCCAACACAAGGAGAAAAATGGTTTAAATGTATGCCCCTTGATCCTATGTTTTACACTGATTTCCTCAAGCCCAAGTATAGAAAGAAGAAGTTTGGTGCCACTATCCCTAGGGAGTACTTATTGGAGCCTTGTGAGAATTTGTTAAGGGTAATTCAAAGATATTTCACTTGTGAGGGTAGGTTTGACAGGGTTTACCAGTATCATGTAAGACTCCTCATGCATTTCATAGGAAAAATTCCCTTGAACTTACCTTTTTACCTATATAGGAGTTTAGTTAAAATGGCAGATAAAGTCGAGGCTAGGGCTGACCAACTCAAGAGTAGTTTGTTTCATTTTTCCTTGGTAAAACTGCTAGTGGTTCAAGAACTTATAAAGGTGAATAGGGAATGTGACTCCTTCTTATCCTCAACAAATATACCCCTAGACCCCAAAGGAGATACCCCCTTATCTACAGAAATATTGGCCTCTAACAACTCAGGTGGAAAAGAAAGAAGTGTTGCATAATAAGGAAAAGGAAAAGAAAAGGAGATTGAGGACCCTTCATTAAGTCACCCAATTGTGAATAAGGGTAGGAGGCTATAGTTCATTGATGAGGAAAAGGAGACACATAAACCCAACAGACCAACCATAAGGTCAACTGCTAGAAGGTTTCCTACACCTACATTATATACATATTTTGTTGAAACTGTAGCTCAGGAGATGGATGAAGATCAAGTGAAATTAGGAGAAAGAGACACAAAGATTAGATATATGAAAAAAAATCTCAAAGAGGCTCAATATGTTATAGCCCAGTTTTACCAAGAGAGCAGATAATTAAGAAGGAAACTAGCTGAGAAGGTTCCTGAGGTTCAAACACCACCAGTCAAAATAGATTCAAAGAATGAAATGTCAAAGGGGAAGAAAGTCATGCACATCTCTAATACTACATTTTGACCAAACCTTCATCTCCTCTAACAATATCCTCAACCAAGAAGAAGAGTTCATATGTACAGGGCCAACCTACAACAATTGAGAAACCTCACACTTCACCTGCAGAAGGAGAAAACAATATAAAGTGGCTAATTAAATAGTTAAGGGAGGCTCAAGATCTTATCATCCAGATCATAGAGGAGAACATGTTGTCAAAACTAAGGATTCAAGGACATTTTTAGGAATGTAGACCAACTATCACAAATTCCCGTGCAACACTCTCAAAGGCCCAATCAAAATTGAAGAGAAGTGCACTTTTATCTAGGCAAGTACAAAATTTGAAGAGGAAGAATTTATCACTAAGAAAGACAAACATGTCTATGATGTTACAAGTGAAAATTTATGAGGAGGGAAAAGGTAAGCTGGACCTTCTTGCTGAGATAGCAGAAATATAAATGAAGAATCCTCACAATTTTGTCTTTTTGGAAAAAGGGGTCATCACAGGTTTTGAGTATTTTGTGGAAATTTTGTTTACTNTGAAAATTTATGAGGAGGGAAAAGGTAAGCTGGACCTTCTTGCTGAGATAGCAGAAATATAAATGAAGAATCCTCACAATTTTGTCTTTTTGGAAAAAGGGGTCATCACAGGTTTTGAGTATTTTGTGGAAATTTTGTTTACTATGAGAAAGTGAAAGTTCAATGATGATAAAGAGGAGTGAGGATGTTGTCAAGTTCAATATTTCTTGTGAAAATCACTTTACACTCTTTGTACCTCTGATTTAGAGAAGGATGAAAAGCTAAAACCACCATCCAAGCCACATCTGCAATTGAAAAAAAAAACTGTCATATACAACACTTGTGTAGCGAGCTCACGCTACACAAGTACTGTAAGTGAAAAATGAATGAAAGGGAAGAATGACGTAATTGGTATACAATTTATGAAGTAATTACAGGTCTCCAGTAAGTTGCTGCTAACAACAGATGCATAATTTTCAAGAAAAATCCCATGCGCTATGCAAGCTCGCTATGCAAACGCTGCAAGTAGCATTTGCACAACATTAGCTTCAGTTCGCTACACAAAGGTGTAATAAGTACCCAAAAACGCACACAATGCTCTCAAGTTGGTTTCCATATGTAGCTGACGACTCACCGCAACATCAAACTCAAATTATACTCAAAATCTATGTTGTAAAATATTTTTTGTTTTACATTAAAGATGGTAAAAATTGAATTTACTATTTTTAGTAAGTTGTTTAGGAGTTGTTCTCTTTTGATGTAACCAGATCCATTATTATAGATAGCAGTAGTTCGAATCCTAGTAGCCTAGTGTGGCAACATACCTATATATATTTGATCATTTTGATGTAAAAGAGGGGAAAGTTGGTAGAAGTACAAAGGGACAAATTGTACTGATCATTGTAATAATTTCCAAATTTGAATGAATACAAGTGGAGATGTCCATAGTTTTTTCATACCAAAGATTCATGTGGTGATGACCTGAAGTATGTGCTTCCTTTCATGTATGTTTTTATTGTTTTCTATGTATTCATATGCAACCTTTCATATGTTTGAAATTGGATGTTAATGGGTCTGAAATACATCTAAATGGTGCTTTAGATCTAAGAAATTTTGAATTCTGTTTTCTTTATTAATTCATCAGAATTCACCTCTTATGGTGATATGATTGATGTTATATGTTTTCCTCTTTCTTCCATCTTATCAAAATAAATTAAAAGACTGAAATTTCATCACCTACCTTGCCTTTGCTTCCTTGATAACTCTACCTACCAAACACTATTTCAATTGTTTTCAGAGTTGACTCCATTTACCAACATGTTCCTTTCCTTCTTGCCAAAAAATCCCAAAAATATTCCATGAAATCAAAACCTAGACATTAAACCTTTAGAGAAGATCCATCTTCCAAGAGACCAAGTGACAAGAGAGATCCCTCTCTGAAATGAAAGGGATAGTTTTCAGTTCTGGAGTGGTTTTGTGGTTACCTTTGTAAGTTGTCCCTTTAGCCTAGGCAATTTACTTAGTGCTAATAGGGGGGAGGAATGATCCAAGTGGAAATCGGTGGCCATCCACCTCTTCCACCAAATCACCATGGTTTGGTGAGAAAAATATTAATAATAAATATTAAAAATAATAAATGGAAAAAAATCCATGTGCGTAGTTTTGTTTTAACCCATGTTTTTTTTGTAGCCAATGGTATTTGAAAAACAAAACACATAACAATTTAATGAATAAAATACATGAAGAAATAACAATTAAATAACAAAAAGATGTGACTCCTACAAGGATCCCATAATTACTATATATACATGCCTCTCATTGTAAAGGGGATCATCATATATATTCCATTCATGATGTAGTCCTAAATATTCTTTCATTTAATACAAAGTTGATTTATTTCCATATTATTTTCCTTATGTAATTTTTGTCGCATTAATCGCATATTTCCCATTTTCATACCTTATACAATCTGGATCAGGGTACTTCATGAGGACGTTGGGGATTTTTGGAGCCTAATTTGATGATGTGGAGGTTACTCATGTGACTTAGCACTTGATGGGGATCACTTGGCACTTACCCCTTTGATGTGGATTCACTTTATGATCACCTTTTGATGTGTTGTTGAGAAAATTAGAGAAGCCATTCACTTTTGGGGTTTTATTTTGGCTTGGGGTGAGGCCATGCCCCCTTATTTAAGGTATATATTGGAGTTTAAGTGGCCAATGATTATTCCTTGTCACATTTTAATCCCTCTCCAAGTATTTTCAAGTTGAGCTTTGTACCAAAAATGCCAAATCAGCCCTCTTAGAAGCTTTACATCATTTTTGTTATTGGGGGATTTATGGCCCATTTTTTGGCTTGGAGGGTCACTCCTATGTTTCATGGAGGTGCCTTGACCTTAGGTATGGAAATGGTCAAGATTTGGAGACATATTTAAAGGTATTATTGACATTATTTGAGCATTGTTTTAGCACATTTTGTTAAAGCTGCCCCCCTTATGAGGGTTTTAAACATGTAAAGCATCATTTAATTGTACTTTTTCACTTTGTATCCAATTTTTGTGGATGAAAAGACTTCTTAGCCTAATTTTGGGGAATACAGAGTGGAGAGGAGTTGAGAGCCTCATCTATAAATAAATACACTCCTCTTATTCATTTTTGTTGTGAATTGTTGGATATCATTATTGGAGCCATTTAATGGAATATATTTACTTGGTGTTAATTCTTGGATGCTCTATCTTTCTTGGTTATTATTCATGGCATATTTTTCAAAGAATATTGTAATTATTCAAGATTCTACATAAACCAACAAGATTGATCCATTGAGGAGTTATCAACTACTTGGAGGGAGGACGTCTAGGGTTT
The DNA here is from genome assembly GCA_010110895.2 of Picea sitchensis. Lineage (NCBI taxonomy): Eukaryota > Viridiplantae > Streptophyta > Pinopsida > Pinales > Pinaceae > Picea > Picea sitchensis. Next base: position 73,494 of record SNQJ01S0053044.1, read on the forward strand.
GTATCTCTTCCTTCTTCCCTAAAATGATTTGGTAAGTTCTTGTCTCTTGTATTGATTAGTTTTATGCTCCTTGGAAAGTGTTTCAAATATTATTTCCAAGTCTTTTGTTGATCTTGTTGGTGAAGGCTATTCCATTGAGAAAAATCTTCTTGTAGGGCCTTGGTTTCATGGTTTGTCTTGATTATCAAGAGACTACTAGCCTTGTGGCCCTAGTCTCTAGTTCTAATCCATAAACATTGATAACAAATTCTTAGAGAGGCATACTTATTTACCCCATTAGGCCCCAATGGAGATAAGGATAAGCCCTAACTCCCAACATTCACCAACCAAAACCCTAATTTTTCAATTATTTCTTTATAATAAAAAAATACAAAAAAATATAAAAGATATAAACCTTCAAAAATATTTATTTCATTGTCTAGTGCAAATCTAATAGTTAACCTTTATTTTCTATACATTTTTATCCTTGGTTTATTTCTTAATTCTTAAATTCTAACCCTAAAAAGGTAAATCGACTCTATTGGCATTATGCTTCAAGGTTAAATCTAATGTTTCTTGGCTGGTTTTGAAGGTTTACTAATTTTTTTTTTTTTTTTTTATAACAAAAACTGAGAGATTCATATTATCAAAAAAAGGTTCGGTTGAAACTGTTGAGGAGTTACAAAGTATTACAAAATTCGGGCCAATTCGGGGCCTCAAATAAACCACTACTACAAGTTACTAATGGCTATTTCAAATACTCAAATGAGAACTTCACATAGAACAATCTTATTGAATACACTCAGAAAAGACTCCAAGGATAAAAGTGAAGAGACACTGCATCTAAATTAACTTGTTGGGGAAGAGCTCATATTTTTGCCTGAATTGTGGACCTGACTTTGTGTTCCCATTGGTTGTGATGTTACATATTATTTCTTATTATTTACAACAACTTTCCAAGCTTCATTTATAGATATTGAGGTACTTGTGATGCTTCTAATTCCTAGATTGTCTTGATTTGGAGCTTCTATTTTTTCTTCATCTGGTACCTCAGCATCATCGGCCTAATCTTCCCAACATGCTGATGGATGAGGATAAAATTAGATTTGAAGTCCCTCACCTAAGACCCGAGGGGAAAATGCCTCTTTATTTGGCTTCAGAATGGATTCTTTGCGCGAGTCTTGAGATTGGAGAGGAATATCTGGTTGAGGAGCATTTTCACTGACTTGAGGAGGCAATCTACATTTCTTTGAGATCACTTGATGGCCATCATTATATCCCACCCACCAAGTGTATTTCTGAATCTTTCTATTATTCCTGGACCCTTTGGAACAATGGGTTGCAATATGACCCATTTCAAAACAAGATCTACAATGCAAGGAAACTCTCTCATAGTCTAGTTTTTGAGACCAAGAATAATTTTTACCAGTTGTTGTAATAGATTTCTGATTTAACTCAGTGCTACATAATAAAGGAGACTAACTTGAAGGTTGAACCCATTTAAGTGAAAGCTGTACGTCTTCTTAAGGTATTGTGTGAAGCAAATAGGTCAAATTGTGTATATTTTATGGAATATGGAGTTTTTCAATCTGCTGAAAGACCAGTGATTTATCAGGATTTTAAAACGTCCAATATTCCGTTGAATTAGGAATACAATGCCAAGCTGTCTGATTTTGGACAGTTGCCTTCAAAGAACATCCAGAGGAGATTAGCAAGGAAGAATATGCGTCCTTCTACAAGAGCCTCACCAATGACTGGGAGGAGCACTCGGCCGTGAAGCGTTCCTCCGTGGAGGGTCAGTTGGAGTTCAAGGCTATTCTCTTTGGTCCTAAGAGGGCTCCGTTTGATCTGTTTGACATCAGGAGGAATCTAAACAACATTAAGCTGTATGTGAGAAGGGTGTTCATAATTGACAACTGTGAGGAGCTCATTCCTGAATACCTGGGCTTTCTCAAAGGTGTGGTGGACTCTGATGACCTACCCCTCAACGTCTCTCGGGAAATGCTGCAGCAGAACAAGATTCTGAAGGTGATCATGAAGAATTTGGTAAAAAAATGTATTGAGATGTTCAGCGAGATCGCAGAGAACAATGAAGACTATGCCAAGTTCTACGAAGCATTTTCGAAGAATTTAAAATTGGAAATACGAGGACAGCCAGAACAGGGCTAAGCTCGTGGATTTGATGAGATATCACTCGACCAATAGCGGAGATGAGATGACGAGCCTCAAGGACTACGTGACCCGAATGAAAGAGGGGCAGAAAGACATATAGTACATCACCGATGAATACGCCATAAGACAACTGCATGAGTACGATGAAAATGAGAATTTTTACATGTATGTATGAGTTGACGAGGAGGAAGATTCAACGAGTGAATTCAGTGCACAAGTAGAGTGGAGTGGGCCTTCAAATAATTTGGGGGGCGCATGAGCACAGCACTAGGGAAACCTCTTTCGAAGAGGGTTTCATTGTAATGACTGAGTTTTTGTAAACCAGATTGGAGTAATAAAGACGATTTTTGCTTGAGACTGTGAGATTCATCACGGTTGATTTCTTTCAGCATGTTCTTCTTTTCTTTCAGCTGTGTTAAATCTGTTTGGACTTCATTTATGTGTTCCTTACTCTTAGTTGATATTGTCTTACCATATTGTTTATGTCTTCCTTAATCCATCACGACTGCATTACATTTCGTTTTCTTCTAACTGATGGGCTTCGTTATACTTTAGTACGACCACTACTATAACGAATGGAGTTGGGTTTTCTGTAATTGTTTGATGTCTTTCCTCTGCACCAACTATCAGCGGGTGTAAGACCAACTTACATTTTTAGAATTCTGCATATATCCTCTGCTACATCAACCTTTCCTTTTTCTTTCCGCCACCGCATCATGACAATCAAAGCGCTGAAGGATAGACTTACTTTGCCTCACTTTCCGCAAGTTATTTGATCCCTGCTATTGTCTCCTTTCGTCGGTTTTCATTTGACTCCATGCCCAATGGACCATTTCCCTGGTTTAACCCCCAAACTCCAAAAATCCAAGACCATCATTCACCCATAAATCTACCCACCATTTTCACGTTTACTTCAATTTATTTTGTGACATTTTTCGAGAGATCCCTCTCGGGTTGGGGGAGGGAAGCCTTCTGATCCAAAGTGGTTCGAGGTTGCCTCGGGATTGATTTGCCGCAACCCATTTTAGTTCTGAGTGTCAACACTAGTCATAATAAATTCTACTGGGAATCCTTTTGTAAAGTACATTTCCAAAAATATACAGGAAAAAGTAGAGGTGAGATTCCTTGTAGTTCACATCTTGCGAAGTGGAACTTTCCCAAATCCGAACCAATGGCTTCAAGAGAGGGTAAACCCAAAAAATGCAAGGGCAGATTGGGAAGCCTCACCCAAACATGAGTCGAGGAGAGAATGCCAATAGTTGGATTCAAAGAAGGAGTCCAAGGTTTCATATACAAACCCGAGTTTCCCCAAAACCATGGACCTGAGTTGAGAATTAAATCTCTATCCTCCTCAATTTCAAACTCAACAATGAAGAATCCTTTGGCACAAGGATGGATGAAATCTTACTGCTGCATGATAGGGATCCAGGTAGCCAATATCTAACTGTTGAGATAATCTAACTTTGGCCAAAAGCCATTGAAGCGACATACCAAACTCATGGATATGTAATATTCTTCCTCTTCCTCTGCATCTTGTCCCATGTGAATGCCAAGAGAAGGGGCTTCCTTAACTTGAAAATATGAAGAAGGAGCATAGTCTTGTCAAACAACATCTTGAAAAGAGACACCAGAATGTGAAAAATGAAACTGGCCTGGTCATGAAGATGGATGGAATGGATCCACTGCATGGAGAACCCACATAAATGGATGAGGCTGCCACTTCCATGTTCGAGGAAGAGGACAAACACGGGCTGCAAGAGGCCAAGGATAAACCATAGCTTCCGCACACAATAGATAGAGAAAATACATCACTTGGGATATCGACTAGTACTTGCATGAATTTTTTATTAGCTTAGTACAAGGTTTACTAATTCTAGAAATTAATTACAACAATAAAAATCAGAATTGGTGAAACCCTAGAACTAGGGTTTGACCCTAAAAGGTGATATATAACCCTACCCTAGTTCATATTTCAATTTGGAATTTTTTAATTTAGTTTATCTAATATATTCTAAAGGTTAATTTTATCTCCTAAGAGGTTCATCGTTGTTATTTTTTATTTTGGATATTTTTGGTGAAACCCTAGGGGGATTCACCATTATTTTTGCAAGTGGAAAGTAATTGCTTGGATAAGTCTCATTTGTACTTGCATTAGTTTGTTTATGGGTTGTATTTACACTGATACATCATTTTCCTAGAAATAAGTGCTCAATAATTTTTATTCCAAGTGCTTCTATGCACTCTTGGGCCACTTTTCATGGTACAAATCTACAATTTTCTGCATTTTATGTCATAAATCAGATTCTGGAAATTCAGGACAGCAACAATCTTATCCATTTACAACCATAAAACAAGTGGTAATTCAAGTATAACTTTTATTCTTAGTTTGTATGGTGAAATATCATGCTTTTGTGGTAAGAAATGGTAATTTCCTCACCTTAAGAGTGATTTATTATAGTGTTAGTTTATATTTCTACAGTAGATATTTATTTCAGATCTCAACACTTGTATAAATTAGCTCCTAATCCTCTCTATATTGTATAAATGATAGTCTTAACCCTTGGTTGAATATTCATGTGCATTTGGATACTAAGACATTGGTCTATCTAACGTATATTGAGGTGTGTAGTTGGAAGGATTTGGGATACCCCCCTTGGTCTCTAGGAGCTGGCCTAAAGTGAAGGGGATATTGTATTAAGATGACAATGGTGCATTTCCTGTGACGTGATATCCCCATAGAAGCCCCCCAGGGGCTGTTAGTTTGGGTGGTAACACTCCTTGAATTAATGGATTCTTTGTAATTCTCCCCTCTTGCATGTGATCTGCCTCTTTCCTCATGGATTGAACTTGCTCCACCTTTGACTTGAATTTTTAGTTGGTTTAGACTTTGTAGAAAATGGATGTTAATATGGTTCTTCTCTTCTTGGGATATTATTATTCTCTCATTATCAACTATGTAACTCTACACTTCCATTCTTAAGCTCTTCACAATCTCTATCAACTCTAATAGCTTTTCTCTGCTGCTATCCCCATTACACTCCGTCTGCTCATTTCCCAATCTAACATATAGTCCATTTACTTCTTCCTTATGGATATGAATTGATTAGGAATCCTCCATGACTCTAGTCCTTATTTTGAACTTGATTTGTTCTTCCTGTACCCCTAATTTTGGAAAATGTGCATGCAAGAAAATTCTATTAGATAAAAACAATTATGCAATTTTGGAAAAGTTATGCATAATTTCTGTCCTTTTAAGGCCAATATTTAGCTTATTTTAGTTTTCTGAGAAAAATATGTTTCTCGGATAAAACTTTTTGGTGGAAAGGATGATTATACTCTCCAATATATTTCCATTGACTATTCTCTTGCTTAATTATGATCTCTGAGTTGGAAATTATGGCTCTCTGAAATTAACAATTTTACCCTTTTATACTTTACTTATTGGTACAATTATTTTCAAAGACTAAATTTAGACACCTGTATACGAAAATATGTAAGGAACCATAAAAGTTTTGTATCAGACATATATATAATTTTTGATGGAGAATACTCAACAACCTTCATATTTTCAATTTGATGCTCTAATCACTTTCTGCAATAATTTGGAAATGACAACTTTTCACTTTTTCACTTTTTCTAGACCTAGAATTTTTAGCCAAAATTAGTTATCTCCCAAATATAGCAAAACTAGGAAAAAATTCCGGGAAACAAAGTTGTCTGGATTGATTAGTAGATGATAAGTTGACTATGGGTGAAATCACGAAGGTGGGTTACACTTTCGTGACAATCGGGTCTCCAAATTTTCGAAAAACAAATTTTCGGCCGAACTAAATAAATTTTTCGGCCGAAAGATATTATTTTCGGCCGAACTATTGTTCGGCCGAA
>SNQJ01S0053045.1:8028-45490 GCA_010110895.2 Picea sitchensis
GTTTCATGCTTAAAGAAGGTGATTGGAACTAAGTGCCAAATTCAAACCAACCTTCCCGAGTTAGCCGAAGAAGGATCCATTTGGCTACAACCAGAAGCAGTTTTGGACCAGCGTGAGCGTCGCCTGTGTCAGAGAACCATCAAGGAAGTGTTAGTCCAGTGGAAATATACAACTCCAACAGATGCCACTTGGGAACCAACTACCATTCTGCAGCAATTTCCACATCTCAAGCCTTGAGAACAAGGTTGTTTTTAAGGGGGAGGACATGTTAGGGTCCTAACCCGCACATAGGTAGAACAATATTTTCGGATGTAATAAAGGTCAATATTAATAAGGCCTTGTAATAAAATAGAATAAGTCGAATGTAAGATGACCTAATAGAATCTTTCGCTTTTAGAAGGATCTTCCTCTAGATGCTTCTTTTGATAGACATATTTAGTATAAATAGGAGTCGAGGGTATGAGAAACCTAGCTTGGATATTATTGTAATAGAGCTCTGCTCAATTGGAGGTTTCCCCCTCGAAGAGGCCCATGAACATTGCTTTCAGAATCAAAGTGCTATTTATGTTGTTATTCTTATACCATTTCAGTGCTATTGTGGTGATTGTTTTGGTTATATTGTTGTTATTTTGCCATTTCTAGCATTTTATTTCTGTTCTGCATACTTTTTATATCTGGTATATTACAATAACTTTAGAGGAGAGAAGCATCATCACAGGGGGAGATTGTGTATAAAGTTGGTGTGTTGCCATCAATGACAAAGGGGGAGATTGTTGGACATAGTGTCATTAATGTGTTTTCATTGATGTCAAACAATAGGATGGTATGCAGAGACTAAAGCTCAGGATAGTTAGCGAATGAAGGTCAAATCTCAGAAGAGATAATGCGATGATAATCAGAAGGGAACGCGCATTGTAGAAACAACAATCAGATCAAATCGGGACCGTTGATACGCAAGTGTCAGACTAACAGAAGGGATAGATTGCGGAGAGAAAAAGGATAATTAAACAATGTGTTACTTCCAATCTTGCAATTAGTCTAGACCGTTGATCGTCACCCACCAAATAGATCTACAGTTGGCATCAATTCCACTACCAATGAACAGTTTTCCATTGCGGAGCTCGACGATAGTTTTAAACGTCATGCTAGTTGGGACCCCGCAATCATACTTGATCATTGATATGCTTCGAGATCCTTCTCGATCGATGGATCAAGTTGAGTGGAAGGATAGGGTAAGCAAGGCAAAAGGGTTGAGATTTCGAATACCCGAATTCCCGATAGTCGTTGGATCACTTTAAGTGGAAGAATTGGATAAGCAAAGAAGAAGAGCCATTGTATTTAAACTAAGTCAAAGTAGCATCGCAGACAGATCGAGTTGTAGATCTAAGATCATGATCAACGAACAAAATTCATTTCGGGTTACAAGTTGTGTGGAGTTTACACGTCGGGGAATCTCACTTCGGAAGAATTGTGAAATGGAGAAATTGAATTACCCAAAGTCCAGAAAGCCGAAATAAATAAGGATCGTTAGATCTGTACAATACATAATGATTGTTGGATCAGGATGATGGTCAACTTCGATGCTAACCACTTCAGAAAAATGGAGTTGAGAACATGTAAAATCACCCAAAGGCCGAAATTCTGAAACCACGAGGTTAAGACACGTAGCACTAATATTGAGAGCCCACATCGTCAACAATGACATCGAAAAGGACATGTGGCATAATAAGATGATTACAAGTGTCAAAATGAAATCATCATTTCAAGCACATGTAAATCAAAAATCTAAGTGACACATGAAAGGAACTCGGCCTATGTCAGGTCATCAAGTGACGTCAACAAGTTACATCACTCTGGGATGTTTACTTCAGGAGTCTCACCACCAGCAAATTACCTAAGCTCCGAAGTCCCGAAGGCCAAAGTCCCAAAGTGGACATGAGTCATCCGATCTGAAGAACACTTCGGGAGCGTTCTCGACTGTTGATCTAGTATAGTGGAAGGATAGTGTAAGTGGAAGTGTTAACCAACAGTAAGTGGTCTCCACCATCTTATGACGTATTCAGTAGGTGATCACTCTGGAGGAAATTAGAGCAATGATTATTCGAACCCCTGAAGCCCTAAACTTCCGAAATGAACAAGAACCTTCCATTCAATTGTTGATCAAGTCCTGACTGACGATTTTATTGAAAGGCCTCTGATAATACTGGATCGTACATCTAAATGAAGGATCGTACATCTTGGTGTATATGATCACATACCTGCAAACCTTTTTTAACTTTAACAACAAGAGACTAGCATTTTCATCAAACTTTACTTTAGTCTCACATGACTAAATTTGGATTAGTCAACAACCGTAACTTGCAATAATCATAACTATGTACTTGTAATGAATAAAGATCTAAACATGGTGCACAATATTCTTCAATATCTTTTATGTGATTCCTCCAGATTTTACTTCTTGGAACCTCTCAGAAAAGGAGTTATAGAAAAAATGGCATACCTTGTTGAATTTTGGCTTATTCTAGAGAACGAACTTGTAGAGCGTTCCCTGCATAGAATATTTGTTTTGTGGATTTGAAAATGGTAAAAAGGATACTACAAGTTGTCATCTAATCAATACATTTGGTCTTACTGAATTTGGATCTGTTATGAAGAAGTTATGACGTTTTTACCTGAAACACTTGTTTTAGACTAGTTTTAGGACTAGCCACAAACCCTATTTTCCACGGAGTGTAACTCCAAAAATACAACGACCCACAAGATGAAATTATTATCACAACCACTTGGATATGTTTCCTCAACGGCCTCCCAATTTCATGGTGTGAATCATTTTAGAAAAAAAATTATTGCAAAAATGGTGAGATGACCTGTAAATAACATACATTAGAAAGCATCATCAAAAGAATTTATCATCCCTTGAATTTCAGTCTTCTTTACTTCACCTTCCCTCTCAAATTCGGCTTAGATATCCTTTGGTTACCTTAGTCACTTGTAGATATTCAATATTCTCAAGTATGATTAAAAATGAGAGACCCTTGCCTCTTATTTATACTTTCATGTAGATTCCTCAAGGGGTTACCTTCTAACCATCATAACCCACTTTCTTTATTTTAGGGATAACCTACTTCTAACCACTTGTCCACTTAGTAATTTATCCATTAAATTTATTATTTAAATAATTTCTTTTTTATCCACTTTGACTTATAGTACACTCATCACTTCACTTTATTATTTAAATTACCTTCTAACAATCTTAACCCACTTTCCTTATTTTAGGGCTAACCCACTTCTAACCACTTGTCCACTTAGTAATTTATCCATTAAATTTATTATTTAAATAATTTCTTTTGTATACACTTTGACTTATTGTACACTCATCACTTCACTTTTTTATTTAAATAATTTATTCTTTGCAACCACTTTGACTACTTTGACCTTTTGGGGCTTCTAGATGACTCATGAGGGCTCTCCAACTTCACATGGCCATAAATCTCTAACCGTGAAGAGTTACGAAACATTCCACATACCACCGAAAATGACATGACATGTACTATCCATCCAAAATATTCTTACCTTCAAATATATTAAAACTCATACTATTATACATCAAAAAAACTTGGGTCCATTACCCAAACCTTTGTGCTACCAGAATTCGCTACCAGGCTTTCTTCAAGGGTTGACATAAATGAAAACCAACCCAAATAATCAACAGATCAAGGATATCAATGAAAAAAAATGGATTTTATTGAGCCCCAGAAATGAATCTCCTTGTCGATACCTTTACAACGAGTTATCATGCACCCCAAATGAAGACCATATGAAAAGTTACGCCCCCAATAAGTTTATACACCAAACTATCCAAAACGAGGTCCACAAAACAGTTGGATTTTCATCTTATGGGGTTGGTTTTGGATTTTCTTTAAGTTAAAAAATCCTTTAGAGCCTCATTTTGATCATTTTCTTGCAAATGTGAGTAGTCGTCACATCTCTTCTCAAAGATAAGCTGCCACCATTCTAGCAAGTTTTTTACTCTGTATTTCTATAGTTTTTGTACATTTTGCTCATTAATAGAAATTATGTGTTACTGTATCTTTGTGTTTATGGTTGCATATCTTATATATTTTTGTTATATTATTGGCTATTTTAGATATATCTATACATTTCTTTATTATATCTCCACTCTCATTTTGTACCAAAAATAATCTGGATCAGTGGTATCAGAGCAGGCTACTCTTGATCGTTTTTTCAGTGCATGTCCTTGACGAGGTCCAAGTGTAGCAAGTTAGGTATTGATCTTGTCTCTCTCGAGAAAAATCGCTCTCACACACCCAATAAACCTTCCATGGCGGAAGAAAATAAAAATGACAGAGCAAACAATTATATTAATCTGTTGCTTGAGAAATCTCTCATGCAATAGAGGGACGAAATGATTGATAATTTTTTCCACATCCTTCAACACTTGCCGATAACAACCAACACATATTCATAAAGTGACCACTTTGTAGGCACCTCACCTTTCAAGGTACAATTTAATTTTGATATTCTTGTATTTGAAGGACAGATAGATGCAGATGCCCTAGAAAAATGGTTAAATCTGCTAGAAGGTTATTTCTCTGTTCACAATTTCTTTGATAGGGAAAAGTTCACCTTCACACTCCTTAAGTCTCTCCCCCATGTCAAACATTGGTGAAAAACTTACTGGGAGTAAATTTCCACAAAGGAGTCTGGAATATATTGGTCCGAGCCCACTTGGGATTTTTTTGTGGATGCGGTCAAGGAACAAGTTTACCCTGTTGGTAACTATGATGACCAGTACATGAGATGGACCACGCTACATCAAGAGAGGGGAAAAGCAGTGCTAGAGTTCACCAATACCTTCCATACCTTGAGAACCAAGCTAGGCATCAAATATTCTGAACGACATTTGGTTCTGAAATACCGTGGGGCTCTACACACCTACATCTAAACTGAAATGGATTTTCTGGACATCTCATTACTAGGAGCTGCTTATCGATATGCTTTCAAAATTGATCAAAAATTTAGGCACCAAAACAAACGAGAGTTCGAGTCTACAAATCCACAACAACCAAAGTATAATAAATACGAGACTAACAACCAGCCTTCAGAAAACCAATCCAAGCCACATGAAAAGAAGGGTAATGGAAAGACATGAAAAGAAGGGTAATGGAAAGACGAAGAAGGACACTGGAAAGTGGTGCGATTTCCAAAAAATCCCCTGGCATGACACTAATGAATGTCGCTCAAAACAATCATTGGTGGCTAAGATCAAAGAGAAGGAGTCGAACCCTGATTCAGAATCTGATGCATAAAATAATGGGAAAAGACAGATCATCGACGCATAGCCCACTGCTACTATCGCGACCGCAACAATTCAACCAGAAGAACCAGCAGATCCTGAAGAGGGGAAGTGACTTTTTCATTCACATATGTGGGTGAAGGGAACCCCGTTGCATTTTATTGTTGATAGTGGAAGCCAGAAGAACCTCATCTCAACAAATGTCGTCAAATAGTTGGGATTGTCTACAACACCACACCTGTAGCCATACAACATTGGGTGGCTTCGCCAGGTACACAAACTTTGTGTCATCCAACAGTGTTGATTGTAATTCAAGAACCAACCATTAGAGGATTATATATTATGTGATGTTTCCCCAGTAGATGTCTGCGATGTTCTATTGGTCCAACCATATATGCGTAAGCGCCATGCTATGAGTCACAACCCTGTAGTGTCATTATTACTCTGGGGGTTCATCTCTACATAATACTAGAGGTATTTCAGATTACTTTCCAACCTAAACAATGCCACAAGGTAGTATATCATACTACAAAATTCATCTTCTTCACAGTCTGTTCAAAAAGTGAAGAGAAGAACATCGCAACCACTGCAACCTCAGTCCAAGCATCTTCTGTCCAACAGAAGCAAGTTGATAAGATTGAAAAAAAGCGCAAGGATTCCTTCTACACATAGTCATCTCATGTATCCAGACTGCTTAAAAATTTCTAGCCCTTCCAGCCACAGGTTCCTGATAGCCTTCAATAAGCTAAGCAACGCAACTTCTCCAGCAAGGCAAGCAGTTCATAAAGATGCAGATTCAGCAAATGACTTCCCCTCTCCCCCGAGCACTCAACACAATGGAGACCATTGCTTCCTAAGGAGGGATAATCGATCCAGGTGGATATCGGTGGCCACCCACCTATTCCAATTGGCTAAAAACAGTCTTATGAAAACTTACTATTTTTAGTAGGTTTGTGGTTCCTAAACTTTTGGGGCCATTTTGAGGGCCTAAATGAAGTTTTTTTGGGATAGATCACCTCAATGACATCCAAAGCCTCTAATTGAGCCCTCAAAATGATTCTCTTTGTCAATACCTTTCCAACGAGATATCGTGCGCCCCAAACAGAGATTGTATGCCAAAGTTACACCCTCGGGAAGTTGACACAACAAACTACCCAAAATGGGGTCCACAAAATTGTTGCCTTTTCATCTTCCGGGGTTAGGGTTTTGGATTTTACTTATGTTAAAAATGCTTGTAGATCCTCATTGTAATAATATTCTTGCGAATGTGACTAGTCTTCACATCTCTTCTTAGAGATAAGATGCCACTATTCTAGTGAGTCTTTCACTCTAAATTTCTACAGTTTTTGTAAATTTCACTCATTAATAGAAATTGTGTATTACTGTACCTCTGTGTTTATGGTTGGATCTCTGATAAATTTATGTTATATTATTGGATATATGTGATATATTTGTACATTTATTTATTATATCTCTGCTCTCATTTTGTGCCGAAAATAATCTAGATCAATGGTATCAGAACATGCTGCTCTTATCTTTTTTTTTTTCAGTGCATGTCCCCGACAAGGTTTGAGTATAGAAAGTTGGGTCTCGCACTTGTATCTCTCGAGGAAAATCTCTCTTGCACTCTCAAGAAACCCTCCATAGTGGGATAAAATAAAAATGACAGAGCATACGATTCTATTAATCTGTTTCTTGAGCAATCTCTCACACGAAAGAGGGATGAAATGATGAAGAATTTTTCCCACTTCCTTCAATGCCTACCGATAACAACCGATGCGTCTTCATCAAGCGACCACTTTGGAGGCACGTCACCTTTCAAGGTACAAGTTAAATTTATATTCCCATATTTGAAGGACAGATAGATGCAGATTCCCTAGAAAAATTGTTAAATTTGCTAGAAGGTTATTTCTTTGTTCACAATTTCTCTGACAGGGAAAAGATCACCTTCGCACTCCTTAAGTATCTCCTCCATGTCAAACATTGGTGGGAAACTTATTGGGAGAAAATTTCCATAGAGGAGTCTAGAATATATGGGGTCGAGCCCACTTGGGTTTTCTTTTGTGGATGCGGTCAAGGTACAATATTACCCTATTGGTAACTATGACGACCAGTACATGAGATGGACCAGATTGCGTCAAGAGAGGGGCCAAGAAGTGCCATAGTTCACTAATACCTTCCATACCTTGCGCACCAAGTTGGATATCAAATATTTTGAGCAGCATTTGGTTTTGAAATACTATGGGACTCTACATAGATACATACAAATTGAAATGGAGTTTTTGGACATCTCATCGTTGAGAGATGCCTATCGATATGTTGTTAAAATTGAGCAAAACTTTAAGCACCAGAACAAACGAGAGTTCGGGTTTGAAAATACGCAAACACCAAAGTATGATAAAGGCGACCCTAACAACCAACCTTCAGAAAACCAATCCAAGCCACATGAAAAGAAGGGTAAAATAAAGATGAATAAGGACACTGGAAACTGGTGCGATTTCCACAAAATCCCCTAGCACAACACTGATGAATGTCACTCAAAATAATCATTGGTGGCCAAGATCAAAGACAAGGAGTCAAACCCTGATTCAAAATCTGATGCAAAAAATAATGAGAAAAAAATATTATTGATGAAGACCCCACTTCTATTGTTGTGACCACAACAATTCAACCATAAGAACCAACAGATCCTCAAGAGGGGGAGCGTATTTTTCATTCACAAATGTGGGTGAAGGGGACCCCGTTTCATTTTATTGTTGATAGTGGAAGCCATACGAACCTCATCTTAGCAGAGTTCGTCAAACAAATGGTATTTTCGACAACACCATACTCGCAACCATACAACATTGGTGGCTCATCCAACAATTCTTATTGTCATACAACATCCAACCCTTCAAGGATGACGTATTATGTGATGTTTCCCCACCGAAGGTCTGTGATGTTCTGTTGGTCCAACCATATATGTGGAAGCACCATGTTATTTATGAGTCTCAACCCTGTAGTGTCATTGCTACTCCGGGGGGTCATCTCTATAGAATACCAGAGGTAGTTTCAACTATTGTCCCACCTAAACAATGTCGTAAGGTAGTATCTCATACTACAAAACTAAGCTTATTTATAGTCTGTTCAAAAGGTGAACAAAAGAACACTGCAACTGTTACAACCTCAGTCCAAGCACCTTTTATCCAGCAGAAGCAGGTTTACAAGATTGAAGTAAATCACAAGGATTCCTTCTACACACAGTCATCTCATGTATCCAGAATGGTTAAAAATTTCCAACTTTTCCAACCACAAGTTCGTGACAACCTTCAAAAAGCTAAGCAACACAACTTCTCCAGTAAGGAAAACAACTCATCAAGATGCAAATTTAGAAAAACATTTCCCCTCTTCCCATGACACTCAACGAAATGGAGACCATTTCTTCCTAAGGAGGGAGGATTGATCCAAGTGGATATCAGTGGCCACCCACCTATTCCAACTTTCTCAAAACAATCTTTTGACAACTTACTATATTTAGCAGGTTTGTGGTTCCTAAACTTCTGGGGCCATTTTGAGGGCATAAATGAAGTTTTTTGGGATCGAACACCTCAATGATTTCCAAAATATTTGATTGAGTCCCCAAAATGAATCTCCTCATACATGCCTTTGCAACGAGCTATCATGCACCCCAAACAAAGATCGTATTCTAAAGTTACGCCCCTGGGACGTTGATACACCAAACTACCCAAAACGGGGTCCACAAAATTGTTGGCTTTTCATCTTCCGAGGTTAGGCTTTTGGATTTTATTTATGTTAAAAAGACCTTTAGAGCCTCATTGTAATCATCTTCTTGTGAATGTGAGT
The DNA here is from genome assembly GCA_010110895.2 of Picea sitchensis. Lineage (NCBI taxonomy): Eukaryota > Viridiplantae > Streptophyta > Pinopsida > Pinales > Pinaceae > Picea > Picea sitchensis. The sequence continues at coordinate 17,189 of SNQJ01S0053045.1, forward strand.
AGCCGTCACATCTCTTCTCAGAGATAAGCTACCACAATTCTAGCGAGTCTTTCACTCTGCATTTCTATAGTTTTTGTACATTTCACTCAATAATAGAAATTGTGTATTATTGTATCTCTATGTTTATGGTTTCATCTCTGATATATTTCTGTTATATTATTGGATATCTGATATATCTCTATACATATATTTATTATATCTTCGCTCTCATTTCGTGCCGAAAATAATCTGGATCAGTGGTATCAAAGCAGGTTGCTCTTGATCCTTTTTTTTTAATGTCTGACCCTGACGAGGTCCGAGTATAGAAAGTTGGGTCTCGAGCTTGTCTCTCTAGAGGAAAATATCTCTCGCATGCCCAAGAAACCCTCCATGGTGAAAGAAAATAAAAACGACAGAGTAAACGATTCTATTAATCTGTTGCTTGAGCAAGATCTCACGCGACAAAGCGATGAAATGATGGAGAATTTTTGCCACATCATTCAACGCTTGTCGATAACAACCGATGTGTCTTCATCAAGCAACAACTTTTGAGACACCTCTCCTTTCAAGGTACAAGTTAATTTTGATATTCCCGTATTTGAAGGACAAATAGATGCGGATGCCCTAGAAAAATGGTTAAATCTTCTAGAAGGTTATTTCTATGTTCATAATTTCTCCGACAGGGAAAAGATCACCTTCACACTCTTTAAGTCTCTTCCCCATGTCAAAAATTGGTGGGAAACTTATTGGGAGAACAGTTCCACATAGGAGTCTGGAATATATGGGGCTAAGCCCACTTGGGATTTTTTTTTGGATGTGATCAAGGAACAATATTACCCTATTGGTAACTATGACAACCAATACATGAGATCTACCACATTGCATCAAGAGAGGGGCCAAGCAGTGCCAGATTCCACTAATACCTTCCATACCTTGTGCACCAAGCTGGGTATCAAATATTCTGAGCGACATTTGGTTTTGAAATACCGTGGGGCTCTACATGGATACATCCAAACTGAAATGGATTTTCTGGACATCTCATCGCTGGGAGCTTCCTATTGATACACTATCAAAATCAAGCAAAAATTTAGGCACCAGAAAAAACGGGAGTTCGAGTCTGCAAATCTGCAACAACCAAAGTATAATAAAGACATCCCTAACAAATAGCCTTTAGAAAACCAATCCAAGCCAAATGAAAAGATGGGTAACAGAAAGATGAATAAGGACACTGGAAAGTGGTGCAATTTCCACAAAATTCCCTGGCAGAACACTGATGAATGTATCTCAAAACAATCATTGATGGCTGAGATCAAAGACAAGGAGCCAAACCTTTATTCAGAGTTTGATGCAGAAAATAATGGGAAAAGACAGATCATTGACATAGACCCCACTGCTACTGTTGCGACCATAATAATTCAACCAGAAGAACCAGTAGATCGTGAAGAGGGGGAACACCTTTTTCATTCATAGATATGGGTGAAGGGGACCCCAATTCATTTTATTGTTGATTGTGGAAGCCAGAAGAACCTCATCTCAATAGAGTTCGTCAAATAGTTGGGATTGTCGACAACACCATACCCGCAACCATACAACATTGGGTGGCTTCACTAGGGACGCGACCTTCATTTCAGCTAGTAGTGTCAATTGTTATACGACATCCAACCCTTAAAGGAAGAGGTATTATGTGATGTTTCCCCACTAGATGTCTTTGATGTTATGTTGGGACAACAATATATGTGGAAGCACCATTTGACCCCATAGTTTCATTGTTACTTTGGGGGGTCATCTCTACAGAATAACAAATGTAGTTCTGACTACTCTCCCGCCTAACCAGTGCCACAAGGTAGTATCTCATACTAGAAAATTCAACTTATTCACAGTCTGTTCAAAAGGTGAACAAAAGAACACCGCAACCGCTGCAGCCTTGGTCCAAGCACCTTCTGTCCAACAGAAGCAGGTTGAAAAGATTGAAGCAAAGTGCAAGGATTTCCTCTGCACATAGTGATCTCATGTATCCAAAATGGTTAAAAATTTCCAACCCTTCCATCCACAGGTTTGTGACAACCTTTAACAAGATAAGCAACACAACTTCTCCAGCAAGGCAAGCAACTCATCAAGATGCAGATTTAGCAAACACTTTCCCCTCTCCCCTGGGAAATCAACGCAATGGAAACCATTGCTTCCTAAGGAGGGAGGATCAATCCAGGTGGATATCGGTGGCCACCCACCTATTCCAACTTTCTTAAAAAAGTATTCTAGCAACTTACTATTTTTAGTAGGTTTACGAATCCTAAACTTCTGGGACCATTTTGAGGGCATAAATGACATTTTTTCAGGATAGAGCACTTCAATGATCGCCAAAGGCTTTGATTGATCACCCAAAATGAATCTTATCTTCGATACCATTCCAACGAGTTATCGTGCGCCCCAAACGAAGATCATATGCAAATGTTACGCCCCTGGGAAGTTGATACACCTAACTACCCAAAACGGGGTCCACAAAACTATTGGCTTTTCATCTTCCAAGGTTAGAGTTTTGGATTTTATTTATGTTAAAAAGGCCTTTATAGCCTCATTGTAATCATTTTCTTGCGAATGTGAGTATCCGTCACATCTCTTCTTAGAGATAAGCTACCACCATTCTAGCGAGTCTTTCACTCTATACTTCTACAGTTTTTGTACATTTCGCTCATTAATAGAAATTGTGTATTACCGTATCTCTATATTTATGGTTGCATCTATGATATATTCTTTTTATATTATTGAATATCTGAGATATCTCTGTACATTTCTGTATTATATCTTCGTTCTCATTTCATGCTGAAAATAATCTGGATCACTAAAGATTTTAAAATTTTGTTAATTCGAAACGATGGACATGGATCTTCAACTTATTGAGTTCAAGTGATAAATCAAAGGAAGGTGGTGATTCTTCAAACATCTGGAACATTTATTGGGATAGTAGGTTTATGCATTAGAGCCTTCCCTAGATGTTGAGTAGGAACTCAATCCTTAACATCCACAAGAAGTAGTTTCTTGGCCTGATCAACAACTTCGGGGTCTACCTTGATGGGTACCACATGCCTCTAGAATTCATGAGGTAGATTTGAGACCATTTCCCTCCTCAATTTTGGAGATGAAAACTTCAGTATATGATCATACTTGTTCTTGACCTCTACCATTATACTATCTGAAATAATCTAGATATGTGCAAGAGTGATACCACATGACTTAATTTCACTGAAGAGAATCATATCATGATCACTATCTTCATCTTTCCCAATAACCAAGTTATCCAATGCGAGGAAGAACAAGATTCAAAAATATTTTTCTCGTCATCCAGAGTAAACAAAAAAATCATATTAGTAGAACTAGAAGAATAATGGTCAACATGATCTTGATAATAATCATCTAGATATGAAGTAGCTTGTCCCCTCTATGCAGCCAAGTTGGAAGAATTATGAGTAGGAGCTAGAGGTTCTTATCTCTCATCCTTTCCTTCCCTCTATAAAATATTTAAAGATATTCTAAATTGTTGATTATTGGAAGGGTTATTCTGGGCCCTAGGAGTTGGTCCCAAGGGAAGTTGACCAAGTCCTTATTGTTTCATTTGAATTACATCCATGACAAGCACCTGAGGTAATTTGGTAAGTTCATTTACTTCTAGAACTTTTTGGGGTGGGATATTGAAAAAAGATGGTTCATCCTCCTTCATTATTCTCCAATATCAAAATTCAAGTCTCAATATGTACACCATTCCCAAGGCCCTCGTATAATTGCCAAGTTCAATTTCATCATTAAACATTTTTTCAAGATCAAAGTATTTTATTTTCCTAAGATATAGAGCAAACTAAAAATCAAAGGAAGATACATATGCCACTGTTGGTGCAGGCCAATTTTTGGAAAAATCAAAGAAGTTTTGTAGTAATTAAAGCAGCGCCAGAAAACAGGGAAGCACATCGGAAATAAAGGAAAAGCAGCGTCGAAAAAAGAGGAAAAGCAACACGTGAGAGGAAAGCATGCGAGACGTGCGTGCAGGAAAACCTAACCAAATTAGGGTTAGGGTTTTTGTAAGAGATTGTAATGGTTGATAAGCCGAAAATAATTATAAATAAGTACATAGGAGGTCTAGGTTGGGGGTTCTAGAATGTTAGAGAATACAATTTTGATTGGCTAGGATAATGACTGTAAGATCTAATACATTTTTGTAAGTTGATGAGTTGTAGGAGAGTCAAGTAAATAGACCTTGAGGGTTAGATCGCAGGCTGGGGAGCCTTGTGTGATCTAGTCAGCCTCAAAAGGGTCATGGAGTCTGTTTTGTGATTATATGAACAAAGTTGTAGTGTGTGCAACACCATATATTACAAAACCATAATAAAAGAGCCTAAGGGCCATATCTTTGTGGATGTAGCTCAGGATGGGGTGAACCATGGTAACACCTGTGTAATGTGTTAAGTGATGTGTTTATTGCATAAGTATTTTATGTAAGTAGTTAGTTGATGAATGAATAATTATGTGAGATCTTTCAATTGTTAGATTTGTTAGAAGGCATGCATACACTTAATATGTGAATGGATATTGAGAATAATAGAAGGAAATACCAGATCACGGCTTAAGAAGATGAAATGTAATCTGAGATCCCCACTCTTTCCTAGACTGCAAGCATCTAAGCATTCCAGTCACCCATAGAACTATCTCAGGTGAGACTGTACAATACATCATGTGTGTTGTGTTTCCTTCTGGTTTAACAGGAGGGATGATAGTTTTAGAGGGATTTGTTGGAAGCTTGTTCAGATTTGAACCCGGGTCATCCAAAGAGTAGGAAGAGAGATTAATAACCAACAAATGGTTTCATTGCCAGATGGAATTGCATGGGATTGAGTGAGTGGGATTCGTGGAAGAATCGCGAAAATAATGAAGGTATGAAAAGGAATGTTCATACCATGGAATCCAACGAAGGAAAAGATTCAAATATGGTTGAAAACAAAGGAGTTGGAGTTTGCGCAGAAAGACAACAAAAACCCTAAATTAACATCGCACAAATGTCTGGACAAGTACGTGTTTAGAAACCTTCATGATGTATCTTTATGTGATTTCCCACATGTGTTGTAGGAGTGGATATTGGGGTTGAAAGAAAACCACCCTACAAATCGAATTAGACAGATCAAGTGGAATCCTATGGAGATCGTGTAGCTATAACAAGTTAACAACAAATTCACTTGTGTAATAGATTTATGGTTAGACAGTATTGTTGCAGGGTTTAACACATAATTTTCAGTAGATATTACGAAGTCTTACAATGCAACAAAGCAGTAGTTTCTGAGAGGACCTCTAGGTAGGTATATCAAATCATTGTACACTTCCATCAAGATCTTACTGTATAACAAACATGTAATGACAATGGCATCAGAAAACTAAACTTCCCTGCGTGCATGGGGGAAGGGGGGAAGCAATGACAGGAACTTGAAGGATGGAGGGAGAGATCGATAAGGGTACAAAGGAGGCCATAGAACCAATCATGATGGATGAGGACCATGTCAAGAAAATAATGGAAAAAACTGGAAAGACACGTAGTGGAGTACCCGACCAATATAAGATGAATAATAAGAAGAGAGCCATAGCAGATAGAGATGACTTGGCCAGTGATGAAGAACAGGTAGAGGATCTTCGTGCTGTGGATAAGATTGAGGAAATATTGTGTGCAACATATGAAAGGAATACAAGTGGTCCAAGGGCATGAACAAAAGGAACAAATCACATCCATGTCAATGTCAGTGTGGAACCCATAAACCCATGTGTGACTAATATAGCAATAAGAACACGACCATTTAGACAACTGAATTTTAGTAGAAGAACGACATCAGGAAGTGCACCCAATCAAGGAGCAATGACTGAAGAAGCTAGTTCAGGAAGTAGTAGTCAAGTATCTAGACTGTCTAGAGGTAGTAGTTCATCACAGTTCAAAATGGTAGGACATGATTCCACCATTAGGTTATCAGAATTTCGGGGAAAGACATCAGAGGATCTTGGAAAGCACTTTTTTATCTGTGAGAAGATATGGGAAGAAAAGTAGATCACAAATGAGGATACAAAGCTTGCGCATTTACCTATCACACTAAGAGACCACGCACTTGATTGGTACATGAGCTTAGTTGTAAATAGTCCACCAGGAACAACAAGGAAAATTGCAGATGTCAAGAAGCTGTTGATAAACGAATTTCAAAAACCTAGCTCAAAGGATCAGTACATGAATGAGATGATTGTAATCAGGAAGAAACTAGGTGAGTTTGTTTGGGAGATTGATCAAAGGTTCAAACGTCTTAAAGGTAAGATGAAGTATGTCATGACTGATATGCAACGTAGACACCTCTTTGTGAATTCAGTGCTACCACATATGAAATACCCTTTGAGGAAACACAAGTTTCAAACTCAAGCAGAGGCTCTACAAGAATCCCTACAATTGGAAGAGAACCAGTATCATAAGACAGATCCAACAATAGAGGAGCTGAAGGAGGATCTGGAGAATCTCACATTCCAACTAAACCAGAATAAGAGCAAAGAGAAAAGATAAGATGTTTGGTGTACCACATGCAGGAAAAAATGTCATCACAAGAATGAGTGCCCAACTTTCACGTAGTACATGGAAACAGGGCTACCAAACCCCTTTCCAATAGGAGGACCCTGGTGTGAGATCTGTAAAACACATGGACATGATCCATATCATTGTCCAACGATTCAAAAGTATCGGACAATACCCAAGAGTTCATATTGCAACTTTTGCAAATCAGTGGGTCATGATGACAAAGATTGTAGGACAATGGAATTGATGAGGGAACGAACTCCAGACACCTATAGGGTGTAGGAAAAAATGATGACAGGGAAAGTTGCACTACATTTCAACCGGGTACCACCTCAGTATAATAATGCGCAACCACAGTACAACCACGCGCAGTATAATCAGGTACCTCGATACAATGCACCATGAGGAGATCGAACTAGATATAGAGGTGGAGGTCGAGGTAGAGGAGGCTTTGGAAGGGGTAGAGGACCAATAGTGTTCCATAACTACCAACATCCAGGACACTATGCAAGGGAATTTCCACTTCCACCTGCGATATCCGTGTATTGTCATGAAGAATGTCATGATACAGAGGACTGCCCAACATTATTGGGAAAGATTCAAGAAAATAGAAATCAAAACAATCAGAATGTATAATGGATCTTTGCAGAGGCCAGGTATGATGGAAGAAATATCAACATAGTTACGCACGGAGGAGCTAATACAAGAGATGGCGTAGTGTGATAGGATCCAACACAACACCATTGGGTGAAGAAGAATACTGCATAGAAACAGTTTGATGCAGGGAAAGAAAAATAAATATTCAAGGAGGCAAGACATGAGTTCCTCAAGCAAGATGTTGCATCTACATCAACTGCACAACATACTCAGAACACACCAATGTACGAGATGCCCTTATCAATGGATCACACCAGTGAAGTACCACCTATAACGCATGTAAGTACCATAAAGACTTTTCTGCAATCCTGTGTTAAGCTACTGAATGACCCATCATCTGTTAAATTTTTGAAAAATATGTTAGAAAAATGTAACACAAAGGTAGAGGGGAAGCTAGAATAGAAAACAGTCGATCATCTCCATACAAGAAGGAGGACAAGCAGGGAATTCAGACTAAATGCTGACATTGGAGATTTCAATATGGGGGATATCATACTAGATTTAGGATCCAAGGTAAATGTGTTACCCAAGAAGACATGGCAGTATATGGGAGAGCCCATGTTAGGTTATTTACCTGTCCAGCTGAAACTAGAAAATCAACACAAATTTCTACCAATTGGAAGTCTTAAGGGTGTGACAGTAGATCTGGATGGAATGCGCACTAAGGCAGACTTTGAAGTGATAGAAATAGTGGATGGAATAATACCTTATCCAACATTTCTTGGCTTGGATTGGGAATTTGATAACCAGGCCATAATCAACTTGAAGACAAAGGAGATGAAATTCAGATAATGAGAGAACATGGTCATTGTGCCATTAGATCCATCAAAAGGATAAAGGTTTGTAGAGCCCACTTGCTTAGATCTGGAGGAAATCAATCAGTTATACAAAACCACCATGAGCGATGAAGATTATGTCAACCCAAATGCAGATGGAGTACTCAGTTGGAGGAGCATCACATCATGTGCTTTTGGTTCAGATATAGGGATGAATAATTTGAAATAAATATTACATGAAGTATCTACAAGAAGGTGGGTATCGAGATAAGAGAACTTCTCAACTTCCATGGTATAAATGACTTAGAAGATATCCTAACAAGATACAAAGATGGAGTGTTAGAGAATCATAGGCTCTTAACCCTAGAAATTGCACTCAAGGAAACACATGCAAGATGGTGGGGGGCGCACAAAGAAAAAATTCAGGACCGGTACCAATGTAAGCAACTACTGTGCATTAGATTCGGCGCATACCAAGGAAGAAATGAGATGCAAAGATATGATGATGGGAAACTAGAAAAACACTTGGAGAATTGTAGAACACTATGGATGACACCACTAGAGGAATGGCCTCATCACTTCATCCACACATTGGAAGGAGTTCCAACAAATTGGTATGTAGATCAGAAACTGTGCAGAGGCACTGCAGAATGGACCAAATTACAACAAAATTTTATAGTCACTTTCTCATTTGAACATGAGAACCCTAACATGGATTCAAAACTCAAACACATAAGAGGGGTGATGTTTATTGAGGAATCAGAGGTTGAACTTATGACAAAGTATCAACATTAGAACAGACAAGCAATTAAGAAACTATTGTCATGCTATCATGTGCAGGAAGAAGCATCGGATGAAGATGACCCACACAACATTCAGATTACAGAGGTTCAAGGTGAAAGAGAGGTGGAAGTTCCATCTCTGGAATCAGAAGTGTTTGCTGCACCAAACAAGGTGAAGAAAGTCATCATTGGGACAACTGAGAATACCAAAATGGCCATCATTGGAGACTATCGGGATGAACAAGCAGTGGAACGGATAACAAAATTACTATGTGAATACAGTGACCTATTCCTAATGACCTTTACAGAGATGAAAGCATCGCATGAGAGCTAGGATAGATGAAGATACCTCTCAAACCTGATGCTAGATCTGTCAGATAGAGACCATATAGACTAAACCCAATATATAAGTAGAAAGTGAAAGCATAAATTAACATAATGTTGGAAGATGGTATCATAGAACCAGTGGAGGAATATGAATGGATAAGCCCTATGGTGGTTCAAGAGAAGAAACAAGGGGGGATAAGGATTTGTGTATATTTGAGAAAACTGAATGATGCTTGCCTACATGACCCTTTCCCTACCCCTTTCACGGATGAGGTATTAGAGAATGTAGGAGGCCACGAAGCATACTCATTTACAGATGGATTCTCAAGTTACCATCAGATCAAGATAGCTCCATAAGATAGGTATAAGACCACTTTTTCCACATAATGGGGATCCTACCAGTACACAGTCATGCCTTTTGGGCTTAAGAATGCACCAACTATATTCTTAAGGGTAGTCATAGTTGATTTTAAGGAATTCATACATCGGTTTTTAGAAGTATACCTGGACGATTGGACTGTATACAGTCTATTAAAAGATCACGTGGAAATGTTAAGGCTAATGTTGGAAAGATGCAGGCAGTGTCATATATCATTAAATATCAATAAGTGCATCTTTGGGACACCTTTTGGAACACTATTGGGACACATAGTCTGCAAACAAGGCTTGTTAGTAGATCCTGCCAAGATTGTAGTGATTGTCAATTTACCACCACCAAAATCAGTACGCCACTTGAGAGTAACATTGGGACATACAGGTTACTATAGAAAATTTATAAAAGGGTATGCACAGATTACTGCATCAATGGCGAAATTGTTAAAGAAGGATACTAAATTCCAGTGGAATGAAGATTTTCAACAAGGTTTGGACACCCTGAAAGAAAATATGGTAACAACACCTATCCTAGTATTCCCGGATTGGGAAAATAAATTCCATGTGCATGTAGATGCATCAACTATAGCACTTGGAGCAATTTTGGCGCAAGTAGGAGGAGGGGATTTGGATCATCCTATAGAATTTGCAAGTAGAAAACTGTCTGAATCAGAGTAGAACTACAAAACTACAGAAAGAGAAGGCCTAGCTATGGTCTATGTACTTCAGAAGTTTAGAAATTATTTATTGGGCAAACACTTTAAGATGTTCATAGATCATTCAGCCCTCAAATACCTAGTCAACAAGCCAGTGTTGTGGGGGAGGATCTATAGATGGCTACTATTATTTCAGGAATTTGATTTCGAAGTGATAATCAAACCAAGGAAGATGAATGCATGACCTAATCACCTATCAAGGTTAACGAATGGAGAAGAACCTACCAATTTGGAATACAACTTCCTTGATGCGCAGTTATTTTCAGTCCAAATAGTTGATGAATACTTTGGTGATATTATTGAATACTTGAGTACATGGATAGCGCCACAAGAGTTTAACACTGCACAAAAGAAAAATATGGTAGTTAGAGCTACAAACTATCAATTGATTGTAGGACACTTGTACAAAATGGGCGCATACATCATTTTGAGAAGATGCGTACTAGAACATGAAAGGCCTAGGATTTTGGCAGAAGCTCATGAGGGAATAGCTGGAGGACATTATGCAGGAAAAGCTATTGCGCAGAAGGTATTGCGTGCAAGACTATGGTGGCCAACAATTCATAGAGATTCTAACGAATATTGCCAAAAATGTGATGTTTGTCACAGGGTTGGTAAACCTAATAGAAGGGATGAGATGCCCCTAAGACCAAAAGTAACGTTGCGGGTATTTGAAAAATGAGAAATAGACTTTGTGGGACTAATTAACCCACCAAGAAAAAGGTAAGGAGAAAGGTATATCATTACTGCAACACAAAACTTAATAATATGGGAAGACGCAACACCAATAAAAGAATGCAGCATAGAGACAACAACACACTTCCTGTTTGAGCAAGTGATCACTAGATTTGGCTGTCGAAGGATTTTGATGAGTGACCAAGGTTCCCACGTTATCAACAATACTATCCAAGATATGACTGAGGAGTTTGAAGTCTATCATCAGAAGAGTACACCATACCATCCACAAGCAAATGGAATAGTATAAGCCTTCAATAAGATCTTGGAGAATTCTCTGACAAAGATCTGCAATGTTAACACGAATGATTGGGATTTGAAAATACCAGCAGTACGATGGGCATACAAGACTACATGTAAGAAGCTGATAGGAAAAACACCATTCAGATTAGTGTATGGACAAGAAGTAGTGGTACCACTGGAATTCCTGGTACCCAGTCTGCACGTAGAAGCAATCACCAACATGACAGAAAAAGGCGCAGTGAAGGAGAGGTTGAATCGACTAATGGAGATGGAGGAGGATAAGATTCTAGCAGGATTTCATCAAGAAGTACAAAAAGCAAGAGACAAATATTAGCATGATAGGCATATCAAGATGAATATTTTTAAGGAAGGAGACCTAGTCTTACTCTATGATAGTAAACTTTTGCAACATCCTGGTAAGTTCAGAATGCATTGACTAGGGCCCTATGAAGTAAAGAATGTCACAGATGGGGGATATGTACAAATAAAGGATCTCACAGGAGCAGAGCTGAAAGGAATGATCAATGGGAGTCGACTGAAATTGTACAGGGACAGTCGACCTCATAACACTTAAAAATTACAACGCAAAAAACAAACATGTATATATTGCATGTAGTAGATGTTAGAAGAAAAAGACAGAAATCCATAAAAAGAAGAAATGTAACAAAAAGACAAAAATATAGGGGCAAATTAAAAGTTTTGATGTAATAGAGTTATTAGCATTAAAAGTGCACCACAGAAAAACCAGTGTTGAAGACATTGCATGCGGGAAAATAGTTGACATACATAAAAAGTGGAGCATGCAGGAAAAGTGAAAAAGTGACAACTGTCAATGCGACACAACTGTCAATACACCGTCCCGTTATAAAGTCGAAAAAGGGGGGAAATTTGGTCATTTTTTATTTGTTCACTAAGGAGAAGAACGAAGATCGAAAGTTGAGCGCGAGAGGGTACGAAGTGATAACAACAAGTGGGGATTTGTGGTCAGCAGTTCACATTCAACAGAATGTCACCACCAAGAGTCGGAGTGCCGAGTAGAACTAGGCAGAGCATGAGAAGTAGTGCTCGGGTAATGGGGATGCAAGAGATGCCCACATTCATGCATGTGGACCAGATTCACACACCAAAGTATGAGCCGACTACCACACATATTGAGGAGGACCAAATCCCAGCACATGAGGTCAAGCAGTTGGAGGACACAAAAAGGACAAAATCTGACACGTCCAGGGGAAAAGGGATGTCGTAGGAAGAACGTTCCATAGATTTGACTCAGCAGTGTCTAGAGTAGGGACTAGAACCAGAAGAAGACCGTGAAACAGAGCGCGAGGCCATACTAGCAGTTGGGGTATTGTCCCCACAAGGGAAGAAGAAGGCGCGAGCAGAGAGCCGTGCACAATGCGTACAATGGTCACAGAAAAAATTGGCCATGGTGATGCCTAAGATCTCGGAGGGAGTGAAGGTCGATGATGAAATGGTGGGGGGAGTAGATACCATCAGATACTTCGACCATGATGTGGCTGACGTAGTAAAATTCCCAAACTTGGCGCCACATAATTATTTGGAGAGCAACGGAGAGGGCCCATCAGGAACACCATTGTTGGAGACTGCATAGTGGATCCTGGGACGTAGGACAGGCACAAATGACGTAAGAAAAAAGAAGAAGATGACACAAGGTCAAGAGGGGGGAATCAGTCCCATACAAAAGAAAAGCAGGACAAAGAAGAAATCACAACATGATTCTACACAAGGACCACCGCGCATAGAAAATGCACCAAGAGGAACGACAGAGTATGTGTGCACAGAAGAAATAAGAACATAGACACAGGAGAAACCTATGGAGGAAGAAATGGTGCAGAATACTTGCATGGATACACAGATGTCTGAGGCATCTAAGCCATCAGAGGCCCAACGAAAGAGAACAAGGGAGAAAACAAGTGGCTCCAGGAAGAAGACGAAGGCCCACATAAAACCAATGGAAACATCACTGACAATAGATGTGGAGATGATCGCCACAAAAGTGGAAGATCTATTGTCAGAGGTGTGGGAAAATGTTGAGAATCACTGACATTAAATTCTGGAGAAAATACATGAGGTAAAAGTCGTGTTGGAGCAGTTCAAGATAAGGGAAGAACAACAATAGAAGGAAAAACCAACAAAGGCTAGAGACAGAGTCCCTGCTCAAGAAACAATGGAGATCATAGCGTAGGGGAGTGCCAACATTATATTAACACTTGAGATGATATTTGTTGATGAGGAGACAATGCAGAATCCCTTAAAAGACATTGAGATATTGGACTTGGATTTGCCTAAGATTCCAACAAAGGAAATGTATAAATTATAGGTTAGCGTCACGCAAGAGATTCAATCCAAAGCAAGGTCTGACGTGACGAATTTATAGATAGCACATGAGGAGAATATCATACTGAAGGAATTCATCAACCAAGAAGGGTAGGAGAAAAATATGGCACAACAAAAAGTGGACGAGATGGAGAATTAGATACATGTAGTAATTCAATCCATCTTAGACAGCGCATAATTAGAGGGAGCATCTTCGGAAGAGAAGATGAAACTTTGCAACAATACAAATACCATATCAAGGAACTAGAGCAGTGCATAATACCTACTACTCCTCCAGACGTCAGAGCTCAAAGAGAGCAAGACACAACATCATCTGCAAAGAACATCTCCCAGAATATACATGGAATGACAAAACTGTTGGAGAAGAGCGCCCAACTGTGGAGACAACTATTAGAGGATGGGAGCCTAAAAGAGTTGTAAGGGTAGGAAGATAAATTGCATGCAACAATGACAGAGGTAAAGTAGGGACAAAAGACAATGTCACTGCCATAGAAGATCAAGACTGCCACAAAAATGAAGAGCCTACAGGCAGAGAAAAAAGTGGTGCAGGCACAAAAGATCACAAGACAGACTCAATTGGAGCCTCTACAAGAAAAGGCAAAGTAGTTGGTCGTGGAGATCAACGTAGAAAAAGTGTGCATCAAACAAATAGACTTGGAGGGGGGAGAGATATTAAGACCTCCAGTCACCACGCAAATGGTAGAGGCAATGAAAGAGAAGAGAAACCAAGCTTAGGAGCAATGCCAACAGACAATAGAGATGTATGAAGCACTGACACATGAAGTAAAAGAGGGTGGAGTCCATGAGTGACTCGGGATGAGTCATGATTTTAGTGTTGGGGGCCTATTGGCGTAGGACAATTTTGGGAAAAATCGAAGAAGTTTTGAAGGAATTAAAGAAACGCTGGAAAATAGGGGAGCGTGCTGGAAATAAAGGAAAAGAGGCGTCGGAAAAAGAGGAAAAGCAACATGTGAGAGGAAAGCATACAAGGTGTGCATGCAAGAAAACCTAACCAAATTAGGGTTAGGGTTTTTTTAAGAGATTGTAATGGCTGATAAGCCAAAAATAAGTATAAATAAGTACCTAGGAGGTCTAGGTCAGGGGTTCCAGAATGTTAGAGAATACAATTTTGCTTGGCTAGGAGAATTACTGTAAGATCTAATACCTTTTTGTAAGTTGTTTCATTGTAGGAGAGTCAAGTAACTATAACTTTAGGGTTAGATCGTAGGCTGAGGAGCATGGTGCAATCTAGTCAGCCTCAAAAGAGTCATGGAGTCTGTTTTGTGATTGTATGAACAAAGTTGTAGTGCACGCGACGCCATATATTACATAACCATAATTAAAGAGCCTAAGGGCCAGACCTTTGTGGATGTAGCCTAGAAGGGGGTGAACCATGGTAACACATGTGCAATGTGTTAAGTGATGTGTTTATTGCATAAGTATTTTTTGTAAGTATTTAGTTGATGAATGAATAATTCCGCGAGATCTATCAATTGTTAGATTTGTTAGAAGGAATGCATACACTTAATAGGTGAATGGATATTGAGAATAATAGAAGGAACTACCAGATGACGGCTTAAGAAGGTGAAATGTAATCCCAAATCCCCACTTTTTCTTAGACTATAAGCATTTGAGCATTGCAATCACCTATAGAACTATCTCGGGTGAGATTGCGCAGTACATCCTATGTGTTGTGTTGCCTTTTGGTATACCAGGAGGGCTGATAGTCTTAGAGGGTTTTGTTGGAAGCCATTTCAGATATGAACCTGGGTCAACCAAAGAGTAGGAAGAGAGATTAATAACCAACAACCACCATAACAACATCCTCAAAGGGTTTGACAACTTCAAGAATCTTGTGATAAAATTGAGAGAATCTCGTATTAAACTCGGATATGTATTCTCCATTCTTGCACTTCAATATGTTGAACTCCATCAAGTAATACTTATTTTTCTCCTTTTTCATGTCCCAATTTTCAATGAAATTGTATTGAAAAAGAATATGAGAGGTAATGGAATTATCATGAATATTCCTTGATTTGTAAACCACTATGGATATTCCACTAGGACACTTCGCCATAATATATCTTATAATATTATGAAATCTTAGACTATGCAAACTAATTTTCCTTAGATCCCATATTATGTTTTCTCTAATATTACCACCTACCCCACCCCACCCTCATTGAGGATGGGGTAACATTAGAAAAAACATAATACAACAAGAAAAAAAATTGAAAATGAAGACAAAAAACATAATAATAGGATATACAATATTGGATAAAGATTTATTATAGGAAGGGGAATGTAATAAAATAAAATGGAAATGAAGACGAGAATGTAATAAAAGGATATGCAATATTGGATAAAGATTTATTATATGACATAAGATTTATTATAATAAGGGGAATGTAATAATTATGCCGAAGGCATATTTATGGATAGGTTTTGTAGAAAACCTATCAACTAGTTGACAGTTTTTCTAAAACCATCCTTTCGAAACCACATTATACACAAACATGTCAACAAGCAAAAATTGTCAACAAAAACCTGTTAACTAATGCCTTTACATCATTTTCTCTCCACCTGTCCCCCTCCTTTATTTTTCGTTGGATTAACGTCCCGATACCACTCCTCTTTCAACCGAATACCACTCCGTTGTCCAACATATTAACGTCTCGATACCACTCATCTACTCTATCGACCGAATACCACTCCGTTGTTGAGTAGTTCCTTGTGCCATTCAAAATAGATTTCCCATATCTAATCAGACAGTTTTTTCCCCACCACCTCGGATTTTCCCACCGCCTTCCATACCCATTAACCTATTCTTTAGCCTTACCCTTTCCCTCTGCTTTCTCTTCATTGGGAGTTGCTTCATGTGGCTTTTCTTTTTGAAGCATACTCTCCACAAATGATGTGCTTTTTTTCTTCTAGCATTTTGGCTGATGATTCTTCTTTGGCCAACGATTCTTCAATGTTTTCTCCTGCTTTCATTTCAACATCTGCCCTTTTGGTAATCCTTCACAGTTTCGAACCCACGACCATTCAATTTATCGCATATATGAGCACAGTTGTCACTGTAAGCAGCAGAAATAACAGAGGAAGGGAATTTTATAATGCCTTCCAGATGCATCCATTTCCGTTCTGTTGTATCTCGCCGGTGATCATCAAGGAGACAGAAATAATGCTCATCTATGCGCAAACCATATGCCTGCTCTCGGCTATGAATGATGAAGAGACCCCATCAAATGATGCCAATAATTCTCCCACCCGCCCGAGGTCTCTTCCTCCGCCTCCACCGCCTCCTCCAAATTGTACCAAGCTCAATAACATCATTATAGGTGACGACGTTGTGGGCATTCTACAGAAATGGGTGAACTACGGCAAGGGGTGGAGGTGTCGGTGGTTCGTGCTTCACGAAGGAGTTCTGTCGTATTACAAAATTCACGGCCCTCACAAGATTTCCATTAATAGAGAGACGAAGAAGGTCGTGCAAGTGATTGATGAGGATTCACTTAAGCTTATGAGGAAGCCGAAGAGTCAGGGGATAGAGCCCAATCACTACCACTAACCTCTTGGAGAAGTGCATTTAAAGGTACCAGCTCTTAATTTTAATTTTTAGGCCTTTAAGATCCATATTTAGTAGTAATTTTGACGACTGTCAAGATTTTGACCATATCTTTACACTGGTAGAGCTAAATCTTTAGTGGGATCATCTTCATCGCCCACTTGGGCAGCTTCCTACTTGGATTCCAGCGGGGTATATTTTTCTTTAGGCTTCGAGGCAGGGGGCATTACACTTAATTCCTCTTCAGAATCCTCACCTAGGGCAGGGATTTCATCCACTGTTTTCTCTATGGTAGGAACCGTTTTAGTAGGACTTGAGATGGGAGATTCTTCATTGAAGGCATTTTCAGTTGTGGGTTCAATCTCGGTATAAGTTTCATAGCTTCCTCTACAACATTCACATGTTTTTCACTTGCAATCATTCCAACGGACGCATAGAGTGTCGAAGGTCACCTCTGGGTTCTCGTGGCTGCCGGAGAGGTTGATTCCGATCGCCATGGCCATGAACATGCAGACTGAGTGTGCAAGTGCCATTGCCACTAGAAAGGATAGGGCGATGTAATTGTTGGTGGTGAGCTTTGCTGAAAAAAAAGAAACAGAAACACCACTATAATAGGAACCAGAAAAAGATATGTTCATTGGCGTAGATGAAGATGAGCATGGAGAAGAACTTGACCAATGTAGCCCTAAGAGAGTCTGGATAGGTGGCCTTCTCAGGAAACTCAGTGTTTATGGGATTTGATCACTGGTATCCTAGCTGCCAATAATTGGGTGTATGGAATCTTGAAGATTTGAATGAAGAAACTGGCTCATGAATGCTAATGATATTATGATACCGAGGGAGTCCGATAATTTTGTTATAATTTTGTGACTAGAAAGTGGACACCTCCCTATCCACATGTGGATGCACGACCCACCACGTGGTAATAACATGTAATGCCCGTCAATTTAGTTCAGCATTTGTGACTGGAAAGTGGACACCTCCCTATCCACATGTGGCTGCACGACCCACCATGTGGTAATAACATGTAATTGCATGCCAATTTAGTTCAACATGATTTCTTAAGTTGGATGTTGTTCCAAGTTCGTATAGAGGCCAAAAAATCGAAAAAATACTCGGAGGAGAGATTTAGCGACTAAAGTGTGATAAACATCTCTAATACTTCACAATGTTGTTTGGATCTAATCCATTGAACAATGCATTTACATGGGTATATGTCATTTAGTTTTTTTTTTTAATTATAAACCAGGTAGAACATTAATTTTAAAGGACTAGTTGCGCTCTGATTGCATTAACCTACTCAATTATCGCTATTGAGTTTCCCTCAATTTCCATCTCTGTAAGACCATATTGTTTTTTTATTTGAATATAACAGGGGAGCAAGACCATATTGTTTTTTTATTTGAATATAACAAGGGAGGGAAATATGACCTATGTTTTCCCTCTGTATGTTCTTAATGAAGTGGGCCACTAGCTTGCTACATAGTAAAAAGTGTGTTCTCCAAGATAAAAATATTAAATTGTGTGTTTCAGTCCAACTACCCCCTCACACATTTTTTTTTACAATGTGTGGAGCATATTGTTGTGGGGAATTCATCTGAAACCCCATTTGAAGAACCTTATGTTGTTTATTGATTCGGAACCACGAGTAATTCCATATTTGAGATGGCATTATATCATTGGATTTTGTAATATTTGGGCCTTTTAGTCTCTCCATTTGTGTTTTCCCTGACTTTTAAAGGCTTTACAACAATACATTTATTAGTACGAGCTATTTCTATGGGGTTATTGCATAGTTCTTCTTTTGGGGTTTTTACAAGATGTTTGCATTAAGTATGAGATATTTATGTGAGTTTAACAAGGTTAAACTGAAATTTGAATTATTTTACAAATGCTTTTGTGCTTTGAGTTGAGTTAAGTTAAGTTAAGGATCACTCTCCCGTATTTCATCTTTTTCATCAAAATATAAATTAATGAAAGTTGAATTATTTTATTTTACAAAATGCTTTTGTGCAGTGAGTTGAGTCACAGATAACCAAGGAACAATGGTCAAAGTAACAGGGAAGCAAATCACAACTCATTGATTACGCTTTCTTAATTGATTAAGAAATTCATTTAAAATGTAAGCAACTATAAATAGTCGTGTTGAGTGATTGAAAAAAGTGTTTCATCAATCTTTTTTTCCTATTTAATATATATTAAAATAATCCATCATGTGGTTAAAACCAAATAATCTTGGTGAGTGATGGAAAAGTGTTTCATCAATTTTTCATATTTGATATAGTTTAAATAATGTTCTGGAGTGATGGAAAAGTGTTTAACCACTTTTGTTTTATATTTGATATATTTTATTCTCTTTCAATACAATGGAAAAGATGAAAAAGATATTTGTTGTAATTGAATTGCCATGTTGATATATAATATTTCGTATTTTATTAATTTAAATTAATTCATTTTAATTTTAAGATAAAAATGTTAATTATATTTTTAATAAAAAATTTAAACTATTACATTGTTAACACTTTGTCTATTTTTGAAATTTTATGAGATTAATTTTTTTTCTAAAAATACTTGGACATACTTGGACCTCCAAAGTAACTTCTTGATTTGTTCTAAAATGTACCACTTGTGGTTTTTGGAAAATTTTCAATTAAATTCAATTTGATAAATTTGCATGGCTCCTTATTTACTTGCTCATTCTTTACACTAGAATTGTTCCTTCTTTTAACTTTATGCCAACTTTAATGCTAAACTCTTTTAACTTTTGTTTCTTTTTTAAGATAATGGTAGCATTTTTCATTCATAAATTCATCATATTTTTTTGTGGTATTGTAAATTTGTCATATTTATCTAGGGTATTGGCTTTCAAGATCTTTAGAGCATCAATTTTTCATCAATATGACACATTTTTATATGGATATGTTGTTTTGATTTTCAGATTTTAACATCTTTAGAACATAATCGTTTTCGTTCTCATTAGTCATGAGTTTTCCATGTGGGTATGTAGTTCTGAGGGGCCTATAGACGATATTGGTATCCATTTATGAAATGAATGGTCTGCTCTTAAAAATAAGCGAAAGTAAGAACATACATTACAGAATGAACACCAACAACCTTCCACCACAATCGGTCGGTCTATAATATTTCAGACACGAGGAGATCTTTCAAGTCTGATGATTAGTTATCACCACTTGGCAATTACACACTCTTCATAACTTCAAATTATTTGGAATATTTACACTTGTCGTGTCAAGTGTATATTTGTTTTATAAAACAAATGGATGCAAAATTCATTGACGAGTACAATATTAGTGCACCTCCTTTATTTTATCTAATAAAAAAATGCATGAGTTATCTTTTATATTGTGTAGCAATGAATGCAGAAAGCAAACAAACTATGCTTCTATATCAATCATGTTCCAAGTTGGTGGTAATGCAACATATCATTCGCATATCACATTGTATGTGCGCAATAGACATGCACAAACGACGAGAGAAAAAAGAAGAATATGACACAAGGTCAAGAGGGGGGAAGAACTCCCATACAAAAGAAAAGCAGGACAAAGAATAATTCACAACATGGTTCTACACAAGGACCACCGCGCACAAAACATGCACCAAGAGGAATGACAGAGAAGGTGCACACAGAAGAAATAAGAACATAGACATAGGAGAAACCTATGGAGGAAGAAATGGTGCAAAATACATGCATGGATACACAGATGCCTGAGGCATCTGAGCCATCAGAGGCCCAACGAAAGAGAACAAGGGAGCAATCAAGTGGCTCCAGGAAGAAGGCAAAGGCCCACATAAAAACAATGGAAACATCATCGACAATATATGATGTGGAGTCGATCGCCACGACAGTGGAAGATCGACTGTCAGAGGTGTGGGAAAATGTTGAAAATCATCGGGATTCAATTATGGAGAAAGTATAGGAGGTAGAAGATGCGCTGGAGAAGTTGAAGATAAGGGCATAACAACAATACAAGGACAAACCAGTGAAGGCTAGGGAAGGAGTCCCTGCTCAAGAAACAACGGATATCATAGTGTAGGGAAGTGCCAACTTTATATTAAGACCTGAGATGCTATTTCTTGATGAGGAGACAATGCAGAAGCCCTTAAAAGACATTGAGATAATGGACTTGGCTTTGCCCAAGATTCCAACAAAGGCGCTATATAAATTAAATGTTAGTGTCGCGCAGGAGATTCAGTCTAGAGCAAGGTCTGACGTGGAAAATTTACAAATATCATAGGAGGAGAATATCATACTGAAGGAAGTCATCAGCCAAGAAGGGCAAGAGAAAAATATGGTGCAACAAAAAGTGGATGAGATGGAGAACCAGATACATGTAGTATTTCAAGCCATCTTAGACAACGCAGAATCAGAGGGAGCATCTTTGGAAGAGAATATGAGAAAGATAGTGCAAACTTTGCAACAATACAAAGACCAGATCAAGGAACTAGTGGAGTGCGTAGTACCTACTACTCCTCTATACGTCAGAGCGCAAAGAGAGCAAGAAGCGACATCATTTGGAAAGAACATTTCCTAGAATATACATGGAATGAAAAAATTGTTGGAGAAGAGTGCCCAACTATGGAAACAACTATTAGAGGATGGGAGCCTACAAGAGTTGCAAGGGCAGGAGGATAAATTCCATGCAATAATGACAGAGGTAAAGTAGCGACAAAAGACAATGTCACTGCCCAAGAAAATCAAGACTTCCGCAGAAATGAAGAGCCTACAGGAAGATAAAAAAGTGGTGCAGGTGCAGAAGATCACAAGACAGGCTCAGTTGGATCCCCTAAAAGAAAAGGCAGAGCAGTTGGTAATGGAAATCAATGCAACGAAAGTGTGCATCAAATAGATAGGCTTGGAGGGGGGAGAGATATTAAGACCTCCAATCACCATGCAAATGGTAGAGGCAATGACAGAGAAGGGCAACCAAGCTCAGAAGCAATGCCAACAGATAGCAAAGATGTACAAAGCACTGGAACATGCAGTAAAAGAGGGTGGAGTCCATGAGTGACTCAGGACAAGTCACGATGTCAGTGTTGGGGATATATTGGCGCAGGCCAATTTTGGGAAAAATCGAAGAAGTTTTGAAGGAATTAAAGCAGCGTCAAAAAATAGGGGAGCGTGTCGAAAATAAAGGAAAAGCGGCACTAGAAAGATAGGAAAAGCAACACATGAGAGGAAAGCATGCAAGGAATGCATGCAAGAAATCTAACCAAATTATGGTTAGGGTGTAAGAGATTGTAATGGATGATAATCCAAAAATAAGTATAAATAAGTACCTAGGAGGTCTAGGTTGGGGGTTCCAGAATGTTAGAGAATACAATTTTTCTTGGCTAGGAGAATTACTGTAAGATCTGATACATTTTTGTAAGATGTTGCATTGTAGGAGAGTCAAGCAAATAGACCTTGAGGTTTAGATCGTAGGTTGAAGAGCATGGTGCGATCTAATCAGCCTCAAAAGAGTCATGGGGTTTGTTTTGTGATTGTATGAACAAAGTTGTAGTGCACGTGGCACCATATATTATAGAACCATAATAAAAGAGCCTAAGGGCCAGATCTTTGTGGACGTAGCCTGGGAGGGGGTGAACCATGGTAACACCCGTGTAATGTGTTTATTACATAAGTATTTTTTCTCAGTAGTTAGTTGATGAATGAATAATTCTGTGAGATCTGTCAATTGTTATATTTTTTAGAAGGCATGCACACACTTAATAGGTGAATGGATCTTGAGAATAATAGAAGGAACTACCAGATCACGACTTAAGAAGGTGAAATGTAATCCCAGATAACCACTTTTTCTTAGACTGTAAACATTTGAGCATTGCAGTCACCTATAGAACTATCTCGGGTGAGACTATGCAATACATCCGATGTGTTGTGTTGCCTTTTGGTTTACGAGGAGGGACGATAGTCTTAAAGGGCTTTGTTGGAATCTTGTTCAGATCTGAACTTGGGTTAGCCAAAGAGTAGGAAGAGAGATTAAGAACCAACAACCACCATAACAACATCCTCAAAGGGTTTGACAACATCTAGAATCTTGTGATAAAATTGAGAGAATCTCATAATAAACTCGGATATGTATTCTCCATTCTTTCACTTCAATATGTTGAACTCCATCAAGTAGTACTTATTTTTCTCCTTTTTCATGTCCCAATTTTCAATAAAATTGTATTGAAAAATAATATGAGAGCTAAGGGAATATTTATCATGAATATTCATTGATTTGTAAACTACCATGGATATTCCACTAGAACACTTTGTCATAATATATCTTATAATATTATGAAATCTTAGACTATGAAAACTAATTTTCCTTAGATCCTATATTATGTTTTCTCTAATATTACCGCCCACACCACTCCACCCTCATTGAGGATGGAGTAACATTAGAAAAAACATAATACAACAAGAAAATAAGTTGAAAATGAAGACAAAAAACAAAATAATAAAATATGCAATATTAGATAAAGATTTATTATAAGACGTAAGATTTATTATAAGAAGGGGAATGTAATAAAATAAAATGGAAATGAAGACGAGAATGTAATAAAAGGATATGCAATATTGGATAAAGATTTATTATAAGACATGGAATGAAGATTGATCAATTCATGGGTTTTGTTTTGAATTTGCAAGAAGATGAAAAAAATGACCAAGTCATGATTTGGATAATTTTTTTACATTTTACCATGTTGTTCATTTCTTAGGAAGTAGTATGTTATTCACCATTAAAAAGCAATTAGCAAATTCATTTTCTTAGGAAGTAGTATATCATTCACCATTAAAAAGTAACCAGATAAAAATTTTAGATGTTACCATGATTTCCATTTCTTAGGAAGTAGTGCATCATTCACAATTAAAAAGTAGTTAGCAAATTCATTTCTTGGGAAGTAGTATGTCATTCACCATTAAAAAGTAATGAGCAAATTCACTTTTTAGGATAATACATGTTTATTCATGTTCAAATTTCGTAGAGGTCATCTTGTGGATATTATGTGGAAAACTAATACCTAGGGTATTTGGTATTTTTTTTATTAAATTGGAGATATAATTTTAGACAAAATTGTAATTTTTTATTGTTTAAATTGCATTTCTTAATGCATAAATGGATTCAACTTTCGAGAGTTTTTTGATACACTAAAATTATACTCGCTTAATCACTCAAATCTATATATCTAACAATTTCTAACCAAATTTTGATCAAAATTAAACAAATAATATCCCCCCCCCAAAAAAAAAATGTAAAACGTTTAAATTACTGGAATCATGGAATCACGGGCACACCTTTCCCAAAAAGAAGAAGAAAGTACCCATATGAAACACACTGTTACATCGCCAAAGGAGGTTTTCATCCTCGCCTACATCATCTAACCTTTAAAGCTAGAGTGTCGAGCACCCCTTATCTCTCCTGTCCTTGTGCAGCCAAAGGGAGTCCTCGAGTAATTAGTAAATGGGAGGTATAATCAATCTGGAAAACTCTAGATCTATTGAGCTCCATCAAAATAAAAAATTATTTCACCTAAAATCTATGCATGTTTATGTATTTCACACAACCACCCGTGCATTGCAGACCTGAAAGTACACAGGAACCCATTAATTGCAATGCATCCCATCATGCATGCTAGAAATGGGAACATAAACCCTAACAAGAATATATTAGTTTTAATTTGATGATGATTTGACAACAAAGAGCACTGCTTAATTTTTTTAAGATGTAATAATTCTGTCAGTACCGATTAACAACACTTGTATTAATTGTGAATTAGCATGGGTAGGTGTTTATTTCCTTTATCCATACACCTATCACATAAAAAACCTACCCAGATTTCCAATTACTTGATCTCTATTTGCAACAAGATTGTTAGGTTGCAAGCTAATGCACAAGTGTAGAAAGGAGGAGGTACACACAGGCGTAGTAGCAGCTGTAGCACAATGCACGAAGGGGAGCTCGATGAGTTGGACCCCTTATCTACTAAACTCCTTCTTGGAAGATTGCAAGGACACACAATATTGGGGATTTGAGTTCCACTACTCACGGTTACTCATCATCATTGCATTGGTGGGATGGAAAGAACCCACATACAACATGTTCCTGTAGAGAACAAGAAAGTGTGGCGCGACACACTACATGTCTCTTCGAAGAACAATAGATCCCAGGAAAAAGAAAATCAGCAACGACGTATTCACGCTATACTTAACAGAGATCCATAACAGGTTGACAGACACATGGAAAATTTCCTCCAAAACTATCGAGGAGTTTGGACAGATAGAGAATTTCCAAGCATCACGCCATAGTATGTGGATACAAGAAAAGAGGGATCTAGCCAAGGAGTGGCTATAGTTGAATTACTGCATGACGATGCAGGATATCCAGATGGAGGTCTAGGAGTGGTCTGAAGAGTGGAAAATCCCAATGATCCCAAATACAGTGCTAGGAGAACAAACTAGGACGTAGGACAGAATAGTCCATGCGCATCAGACATGAACAAACGACATGAGCAAAAAGAAGAATACAACACAAGGTCAAGAGGGGGGAATCACTCCCATACAAAAGAAAAGAAGGACACAAAAGAAATCACAACATGGTTCTACACAAGGACCACCACACACAAAACATGTACCAAGAGGAATGACAAAGCAGGTGTGCGTAGAAGAAATAAGAACATAGACACAGGAGAAACCTACGGAGGAAGAAATGGCGCATAATACATGCATGGATACACAGATGTCTGAGGCATCTGAGCTATCATAGGCCTAACGAAAGAGAACAAGGGAGCAATCAAGTGGCTCCAGAAAGAAGGCGAAGGCCCACAGAAAACCAATGGAGACATCATTAACAACAGATGATGTGGAGTTGATCGCCATGACAGTGGAAGATCAACTGTCAGAGGTGTGGGAAAATGATGAGAATCACCGAGATTCAATTCTGGAGAAAGTATAGAAGGTAAAAGTTGTGTTGGAGTAGTTGAAGATAAGGGGAGAACAACAATAGAAGGACAAACCAGTGAAGGTTAGGGAATGAGTCCCTGCTCAAGAAACAATGGAGATCATAGCGTAGGGGAGTGACAACTTTATATTAACACCTGAGATGTTATTTCTTGATGAGGAGACAATGCAGGAGCCCTTACAAGACATTGAGATATTGGACTTGGCTTTTCCCAAGATTCCAACAAAGGCGTTGTATAAATTACAGGTTAGTGTCATGCAAGAGATCCAGTCCAGAGCAAGGTCTGATGCGATGAATTTACAGATAACGTGTGAGAAGAATATCATACTGAAGGAAGTCATCAACCAAGAAGGGCAAGAGAAAAAGATGGCGCAACAAAAAGTGGACGAGATGGAGAACCATATACATGTAGTATTTCAAGCCATCTCAGACATCACAGAATCAAAGGAAGCATCTTCAGAAGAGAAGATGAGAATGATAGCACAGAATTTGCAACAACACAAAGACCAGATCAAGGAACTAGAGGAGTGCACAATACCTACTACTCCTCCAGACATTAGAGTGCAAAGAGAGAAAGACATGACATCATGTGCAAAGAACATCTCCGAGAATATACATGGAATGACAAAACTATTGGAGAAGAGCGCCCAACTGTGGAAACAACTATTAAAGGATGTGAGCCTACAAGAGTTGTAAGGGAAGGAAGATAAATTGCATGCAACAATGCCAAAGGTAAAGTAGCGACAAAAGAAAATGTCACTGCCAGAGAATATCAAGACTGCCGGAGAAATGAAGAGCCTACAGGAAGAGAAAAAAGTGGTGCAGGCATAGAAGATCGCAAGACATGCTCATTTGGAGCCCCTGCAAGAAAAGGCAGAGCAGTTGGTTGTGGAGATTGACGCAAAAAAAGTGTGCATTGAACATATAGGCTTGGAGGGGGGAGAGATATTAAGACCTCCAGTCACCACGCAGATGGTAGAGGCAATGACAGAGAAGAGAAACCAAGCTCAAGAGCAATGCCATCAGATAACAGAGATGTACGAAGAATTGAGACATGCAATAAAAGAGGGTGGAGTCCATGAGTGACTCGGGATGTGTTACGATGTCAGTGTTGGGGGCCTATTGGTGCAGACCAATTTTGGGAAAAATCAAAGAAGTTTTGAAGGAAATAAAGCAGCGCCAAAAAATAGGGGAGCGCGTCGGAAATAAAGGAAACAAGGTGCCAAAAAAAGAGAAAAAACAACACGTGAGAGGAAAGCATGCAAGTCGTGCATGCATGAAAACCTAACCAAATTAGGGTTAGGGCTTTTTGTAAGAGATTGTAATGGATGATAAGACGAAAATAAGTATAAATAAGTACCTAGGAGGTCTAGGTCGGGGGTTCCAGAATGTTAGAGAATACAGTTTTCCTTGGCTAGGAGAATGATTGTAAGATCTGATACCTTTTTGTAAGATGTTGTGTTGTAGGAGAGTCAAATAACTAGACCTTGATGGTTAGATCGTAGGCTGAGGAGCATGGTGCGATCTAGTCAGCGTCAAAAGAGTCATGGAGTCTGTTTTGTGATTGTATGAACATAGTTGTAGTGCACACGACGCCATATATCATAGAATCATAATTAAAGAGCTTAAGGGCCAGATCTTTGTGGATGTAGCTTAGGAGGGGGTGAACCACGGTAACATCTATGTAATGTGTTAAGTGATATGTTTATTACATAAGTATTTTTTGTAAGTAGTTAGTTGATGAATGAATAATTCTGTGAGATCTTTCAATTGTTAGATTTGTTAGAAGGCATGCATACACTTAATAGGTGAATGGATCTTGATAATAATAGAAGGAACTACCATATCATGGCTTAAGATGGTGAGATGTAATCCCAGATCCCCACTTTTTCTTAGACTATAAGCATCTGAGCATTGCAGTCACCTATAGAACTATCTCAGCTGAGACTGCATCCTATGTGTTGTGTTGCCTTTTGGTTTACCAGGAGGGTCGATAGTCTTAGAGGGCTTTGTTGGAAGCTTGTTCATATTTGAACCTGGGTCAACCAAAGAGTAGGAAGAGAGATTAATAACCAACAACCACCATAACAACATCCTCAAAGAGTTTGACAACATCAAGAATCTTGTGATAAAATTGAGAGAATCTCATATTAAACTCGGATATGTATTCTCCATTCTTGCACTTCAATATGTTGAACTCCATCAAGTAATACTTTCTTTTCTCCTTTTTCATGTCCCAATTT
>SNQJ01S0053046.1:35652-52213 GCA_010110895.2 Picea sitchensis
GCTAAATTTCGCTCATGGGCTAATTTTCCATGGTTTTTCCAAAAACAAGATTCACTATTTTAAAAATGATTCGCCCAAATTCTATAGGATAAAATTATTTTACCTTAAAAATCGCCAAAATTTTATAAAAACTATATAAAATCATTAGAAATTTGAAATTTTTTACAAAAATGTCGCCAAACATTTATAGTTGGCATATGAAGGATTAGTAAGATTCTCCAAGTTTTCTATTTTTTAAAATAGATTTCCATCCTTAAAATCATCCCTGGTACTATTATTAAAGCGTTATGATCTAGGTGGATATCGGTGGCCACCCACCTATTCCATTAGCTTGAAAAACAATTTTCCACCTTGGTAGTTTTTCGACAATTTTTTAGGTTCCAAACTTCTGGGGCAGTTTTGAGGCCCTAAATGATGTTTTTTGGGGATTTGGGGCCCAAGTGACTGCCAGAGGCATTGACATGGGCCAGTCAAAAATTGTTCTTATCGGTCATACCTTTCCAATGGGATATCGTGCGCCTAAAATGAAGATCGTATGCAAAGGTTACGACCCCGAGAAGTTGATGTACTAACTTACCTAAACGAGGCCCACATGACTTTTGGCACTTCATCTCCTAGGGTTATGTTTTTGGATGTCTAGGGTTTTTGAAATTCCTGTTTATTGTTAAAGGCCTTCAGAGCCTCATTGTAACCATCTTCTCGCAAATGAGCACAATTGTCACATCTCTTCTCAGAGATAAGCCACCACCATTCCAACAAGTTTGTTTTCCGCTGCATTTTATAGTTTCAGCTTATTTCCTTATTGAATAGAAAACTAGTTTTAATGTATCTCTGTTATTTTTTGTTAAGCCTCTTTTAATATTCTGTATTCATTTCGTTCTGCTCATAAAATTTGGATTAGTGGTATCAAAGTGGTCTTCTCCTTGTCGTCTTAATGCATGTCCCCAAGGAGGTTAGGGTACAAAGAATTGGGTCTCGAGCTTGCTTCTCTTGGGGACAAAAGCTCTTGCATGCCCAAGCGATCTCTCATAGCAATAGAAAAGAAAGATGATGGGATAGGAGATCCTTTCAAAATGTTGCTTGAGGAATCTCTCATACAACAGAGGAATGAGATGATGGATAGTTTCGTGCAAATCCTTCGACGACTACCAACAGGTGACACATCTTCCTCGAGCGTAGGCGTTACCCCTTTCAAGGTACAAATCAACTTCAATATTCCTATATTTGAAGGTCAGATAGACGTAGATGTTGTAGATAAGTGGTTGAATCTACTAGAAGGGTATTCTTCTGTCCATAACTTTTCAAATAGAGAAAATATTACTTTTTCACTCCTCAAAGCCGTTCCCCATGTCAAAGATTGGTGGGAAACTTTCTGTGAGAAAAGTGAAACACAGGAACCCTCATTATTTACAGTCACGACCACCTGGGAATCCTTCAGGGATGTTATTAAGGAACAATACTACCCTGTCAGAAGTTATGATGACTTGCATACCAAATGGACCACACTGCACCAAGAAAGAGAAAGAAGTGCCGGAGTTTACAAATATCTTCCATACCTTGTGCACCAAGCTGGGTGTCAAAGATTCAGAGAAACATTTGATGCTCAAGTATCGCGGTGTTCTGCATAGATACATCCAAAATTAAATGGAATTTCTGGACATCTCGTCCTTGGGCGCGGCCTACCGATATACCATCAAAATCGAGAAGAATCTCAAACAAAAGAGGCGACAATTTGGGCCTAGGAACCCCTCACAACAAAATCCAGGAAATGGCGGCCCCAACCCACAGAACAAAGGACAGATAAAAGATGGACAATATCAAGACAACCACTCTAAGCCACAAGCAAATAAGGACACCAGAAAGACAAAGAAAGATATCGGGAAGTGGTACGACTTCCATAAGAGCCCTTGGCATAACACTGATGACTATCGCTCAAAGTAGTCCCTAGTGGCTGAAGTGAAAGCCTCTGAATCAGATGCGGGTTCTGACTATGAGTCGGAACCAGAAAGGGGAAGACAGATCATTGATGTGGAATCCAGTGCCACTGTTGCTACCACCAAGCTCCATCCTGGTGAACCAGACGATCCAGAAGAAGGAGAATGCCTCTTCCATTCACAGATGTGGGTAAAAGGCACCCCACTGCACTTCATCATTGATAGCTGTAGCCAGAAGAAAATCATCTCAGCAGAGGTCGTCAAGCGACTGGCCCTGCCGACAACACTGCACCCACAACCCTACACCATCGAATAGCTCCACCAAGGAAGCAATCTCTGCGCCAGCTAACAATGTCGATTGTTGTACGACATCAAGCCCTTCAAAGATGAGCTATTGTGTGATGTTTCTCCTCTCAAAGTTTGTAATGTTATTTTGGGCCAACCTTATTTATGGAAACGTCATGTTGTATATGATTCTAGGCCTCGTAGTGTTATTATTACTTTAAACAGGAAATTGTACAGGATACCTGAGGCAGTCCCTCCTAGTGCTATTTCCTTGATCTCTGCCAAGCAATGAAGGAATGTCATCTCTCAGACTGGGAAATTTGTCTTCTTCGTGATTCATTCTCATAGTGAGCGAAAGATCCTAGCCACATCCAGGGCCTCCACGGTCGATCTCTCCACACAACATAAACAATTGGATAAGGTCGTGGAATAATACTCAAATATCTTCTCCTCTCCTACCGAGGTACCTATGCACTACCAAGTCAAGCATCCCATTGATCTGACCCCAATCGCAACGCTACCCAATGGGCCAGTCTACCGCCTCTCTCTGTTAGAAAATGAGGAGATCAAAAGGAAGATCCAAGAACTGCTCCACAAGGGGCGCATCCATCCCATCTCATATCTTTGTGGGAGCCCAATCATGCTGGTGCATAAGAAATATGGGACCTGGTGACTCTGCATTGATTATTGGGCTCTGAATAAAATCATAGTTCGGAACCGATACCTGATTCCCCGAATCGACGACCTCCTTGATCAGCTCACGGGGGCCAAATACTTCAGTAAGATTGATCTGAAGTCTGGTTACCACCAGGTCCCAATAGAATAGACAGATGTATGGAAGACTACCTTCAAATCAAAAGAAGGTCTTTTTGAATGGATGGTAATGCCCTTTGGTTTGACAAATGCTCCAACAACTTTTATGAGGATGAAGGATGACATCCTACGACCTTTCACCAATACTTTTGTAGTGGTGTATCTGGATGACATCCTCATCTACAACAAGACTTGGGTGGAACACTTGCAACATATTCAGCAGGTTCTGCACACCCTGCGACAACACAAACTATATGAAAACTTGGGAAAATGCTCCTTCGGCATGGACATGGTCCATTACTTAAGATACATTGTTGATCAACATGGTGTGCATGTGTATCTAGCCAAGATCTAGTTTATCCATGACTGGCTAGCCCCAACCACACTCACTGAACTTCAGAGCTTCTTGGGCCTCGCCAATTTCTATCACAGGTTTGTGATGGGATTCTCTCATATCGCATGGGCCCTCAACCAAGTAACCAGGGGTGGCGGTAAGTGAAAATTTGTGTGGGACCTGTCCCAGCAACAACCCTTCGATGACTTGAAGAAGTGTTTGTGCTCATCCCCGGTACTTTCATTACCAAACCTGCAACATCCCTTTGAGATTGAGATAGATGCTTCAAACTATGTTGTGGGCGCTATTCTCACTCAACATGGCCACCCCGTGGCATATCATAGTGAGACACTATCATATGTTGTCTATAAGTACCCTACTTACGACAAAGAAATGTACTCCATTTTGCAAGCTTGCCGCCAGTGGAGACATTACATTCTTGAGAAGGAGACAGTGATCCACACTGATCACAAGCCACTACAGTTCATGCAGAGCTAAGGCAAATTGCAGAATGACCACCATCAGAAGTGGTCAACATACTTACAACAGTTCCTCCTCAACATCAAGTATAAGACAAGAAGTACCAACCAAGTTGTTGGCTACCTCAGCCGACCTCCAGTCGCTACACTCACCATGATGCTAGACTCTTGTGGCCATGAGGCCTCTAAATGGACCCACCTCTACAAGAAAGACCTTGACTTCTCCACCACCTACCAAATGTTGGGTGCCAACTTAGTGGTTGCTAATTTCCATCTTCAGGACAAGTTTTTGTGGCATCTGGGCCATCTCTGCGTTCCATCAAGCGAGCGAGTGAAGTTGATTTTGGAATCTCACTATAGTCAGGTGGAAGGACACTTTGGAATAAAAAATACATTGGTAGTGCTGCAAAAAATTTCTATTGGATGAAACTTCGACATGATGTCAGCAAGTATATCAGGCCCTACACTGCCTGCACTATTTCCAAAACGACCACTAAGAAACAAGGTCTATACACCCCTCTTCCTAATCCTATCAGGTCGTGGGAATCCATCTCAATGGACTACGTGTCGGGCCTCCCATCCATCAAGAGGGGAAATGACTGTGTTTTGTGGTTGTTGATCACTTTTCCAAAATGACAATTCTAGCCGCATGCAAGAAGAACATCACAAGAGAAGCCACTACCAATCTCTTCTTTGAATGAGTATGGGTACATTTTTGGATCCCACAAACCATTATCTCATATCGTGATAGTCAGTTACTCAACTCATTTTGGTCAAGCCTATGGTCATTGCTGGATACCAAGCTCACTAAATCTACTACCTTCCACCCCCAGACAGATGGACAAACTGAGGTCGTCAATCAGATGGTTGTACATATCCTGCACATGTACAATTCAAAACACCTTCGCACATGGGATGATAGTCTTCCTTATGTCCAACATAGCTACAACCGAGCCTTGCATAACTCAACTGGACACAACCTCTTTCAGATGGGGTTGGGATTCCAACCATTGGGCCCCATGGATGTTGAACTACCCCTGGCGACCACCTCGGCTGACTCGTCCCCTGCTCCACTAGAAGCTGACAAAGAGACCCGGTTCATTGAGTGGATCCAACACATCTGCCAACAGGTTTAAGATATTCTACAAAAGTCTAATGCCAAGTACAAGCAACGCCATGATCAACATTGTGTGCCACATAAGTTTCAAGTGGGCGACAAAGTTTGGTTGCATTTGCAGAAAGAATGCCTTACAGGGCCCCATAGGAAGCTTCTCCCACTCTATTATGGGTCGTACACCATCACCAAGGCTATGGGTGACAATGATTTTGAGCTCAACATTTCCACCTTCCTTGGTCTACATCCAGTCTTCAACGTGGCTCTCCTTTGACCATATTTCCCACCATTATTGGACACCTCAAAGATAACAGAGCAGCTGTTACAAAAAAATATCAACCCTGATTGCATGCAAGAGGCATCTAGTAATCATATTGTGGACACACGGATCAAGGGAAATCGACAATAAAGGACCCAGCTTTATCGAGTCGTCAAAGCAATACAGTTCCTGCACCAAGGCAAGTGGCTCACCTGGGGCCAAATTCAACAGAAATTTCCTCATCTAATGGGGGAACTCAACGCAATGGAGACCATTTCTTCCTAAGGAGGGAGAATTGATCTAGATGGATATCGGTGGCCACCCACCTATTCCACTAGCTCAAAAAACAGTTTTCCACCTTGGCAGTTTTTTGGGTTCCAAACTTTCGGGGCCGTTTTGAGGCCCTAAACGACGTTTTTTGGGGATTTGGGGCCCAAGTGATTGCCAAGGGAACTAACCTGGGCCAATCGAAAATTGTTCTTATCGATTAAACCTTTCCAACTGGCTATCGTGCACCTAAAACGAAGATCATATGCAAAAGTTACGACCCCGAGAAGTTGATGTACTAACTTACTCAAATGGGGCCCACATGACTTTTGGCGCTTCATCTCCTAGGGTTAGGTTTTTGGATGTCTAGGGTTTTTGACATTCCTGTTTATTATAAAAGGCCTTCAGAGCCTCATTGTAACTATCTTCTTGCGAATGAGTGCAACCATCACATCTCTTCTCATAGATAAGCCGGAACCATTCCAACAAGCTTGTTTTCCGCTGCATTTTACAGTTTCAACTTATTTCCTTATTGAATAGAAAACCAGTTTTACTATATCTCTATTATTTTGTGATAAGACTCTTTTAATAATCTGTATTCATTTCATTTTGCTCATAAAATCCAGATCATGTTAATATGGGGGGAGGTCCCGGGGTCAAATTCGCAGGCCTCCCTTTTGGGCTATTGGTTATAACCCTTGCCAAGTTTGGAGAATGACTTCTATAGTTGGCGGATGTCAATATATATGATGGGCCTCCGCCAGATTTGGTGGGGTCTAGCCCCATATATGTTTTTGAAATTTCGGTTACGGGTCATTCTTCGACATTTCAGGGATTCCACATGTCGCTCGTTGATTGGGCCACATGGCATATACCGATTAGTCCACCTGTTCACTGACATCGTCGTCCCATCAATCCGTACCTGACACGTGCTGCTTCTTGGGTGGTGCCACGTGGCACTTTTCTACTAGTCCACATGGACCCCTGAAAATCCCATTGGCAGGTGACATGTGGTAGCCTTTGGTGCTACCACATGGCATGATGACATCAGTAGTCGTCATGATGACATCACCCTGCCATGTCAACTGTTGACATCAATAGTACAGACGATGATGTGGGCCCTTTTGACTTGACCTGTTTGACCACAACTTTGATCGCGAATATCTTCCAAATCGTAACTCCGTTTGACGAGCCATTTGCGCCGTTAGAAAGATTGTGACATGCTCCTCACGATCATACCATTTTGAATGAGTGTTGAGAACTTTGAATTTTTTCCCTTTCTTTGTCTGCTGAAGCCATTCTGAGTTGCCTCTGTGAGTTATGAGTTGTTCTTTGCCTTCTCTAGATCCTTTTTAGATCAGTGAACCAATGAAATAACACTTGCATTCATGAATATTAAAGAATACCCCTAATTTCACTAGACACTAATGTGTATTGGCCTAAAATGAAAGAATATGTAAATTGATATATTATAGGATGCGTACTTTGTTGTAGCGACAAGAAAGTAATAGAAATCAAGGCTTATACCATCTCTTACATGTTCCCACTCGACCCTGGGAAAGAATTTCCATGGATTTTGTGGGTGGTTTTCCATCAACCAAGAAGGGACATGACTATCTGTTCGTGGTAGTTGATAGGTTTAGCATGATTTGCATTATTATTCCTTGTAAAAACATCATTAAAGGACAAGAAGCAACAAAACATGTTCTTTGAACAGGTCTAGGTGCACTTTGGGATACCAGGGAGAGTTCAATAGGAATTTTTGTTAAGTTTTGGGATCTACGCCAGATTAAGTCAAAGAAGAAAAGGAAGCATTAGGGGAAATTTGGTTGAAAAATGGTCCTACCAACCCTAATACAAATTCCATGTCATCATGTATTAGCCAATCAAAATATTCTAAAATTTAAAAGAGGTACATGTCTTAAATAAATTTTTATTATATAATTTGGAGATAGTCACAATTTTTTAATAATATATTGTGTATACTCTACACATAATCTTTGCCCCGACTGCCCAAAATTCAAAATTGTCTTGGTTATCAAGCATCGAATTAATGTGCTATCCCATTATCCAATAATTATAATAAATGAAGGAAATAGTGTATTGAATAAATATTAATTCATTCACACGCTTCACATTACCAACATTCTTTGGCACATTTTTGTGTTACCACTTTGCTTGGACGCCTTCCAGTTTTTAGAGAAGTTTATCTTTTCCAATTTGTACACGAGGCCCCCCCGACCTTCTTCCTAATTTCTATGGATTGAACCAAACCAATCATCCACTACTCCTGTCAGGTTTGGATTCTTTGGTCTTATGCTGCTGAGTCAACTCTATCAAATACAATGGCTCCGAAGCTGGAATGAGTCATATTAAGATTGTTTTCACTTTAGAGGAGGTCAGCTGGGATGAAAGTAAAATCCCAATATGCTCTTGTTCAGAGGTTTAGAGGTTGCAGAAAGGTGCACTGAAGTAGCATAATTTACCAGCTAGAAATCCACACGTTGTTGCTGAGTTGAGGAAGATTCACTATCACTACCATACAAGCCGAGGGTTACTACAGTCATTGTAGATGTCGCTTGAGGTTTTGGTGGGGTTGTTCCATATTTTAAAGGAGGTTCTGAGGTGTCATTCCAGCCCTAGAAACCCTTGTGAGGAGGGTCGAACCTTGCAATTGATTCTTGGAGAAGGGTCGAACCCTAGAACTGTCAACATAGTGCAGACCAAGGACAAAGGGGAGCTGACAGAAGGACAACGAGGGCATTCTGGAGGACTGGAGTTTTTCCAGAAGTCCTTTAAGCACAGGTTCACTTGTTTATTATTGTGGTAGATAATAGGGTTAACTATGGTGTATTTATGTTACAAAATGTTGCTATAATAACAAACAAATTGTGGGTAATTGGATTATGCGACAACCATAGTTACCAAATTCGACTGAATCAATGAATTAAATTTGAAAATTTGACAATTTGGTCAATTCAGCCGAATTGTTTGTCAAATTCGATTTGTCTGATAGATGTGTTCATCACTCTCCCTCTCCCCCAAAAATCCTATCACTGTTAATAATAAATCCCCTTAGTCGAGGTGAAACTAAAGGTCTCTCGCGGAGATAAATGAATCAATGCACAAAGATAAAAACATATAGGTACTCGTAGAGCGTAGAGGGACCACAATGGTTCTGATTCAACCGATGCTTAAGTAGATCCTGTTGTTGGGGAATCCTCAACGAGTGGTTCTTTTTACAATATTAGGTAATGTTCTCCAGTCTTTTTTTAGTAACTTAAAGAGTTTCTAGCTTATATGCAAGGGGCACATTTCTTACTTGGAAACCTGCCGGCCTCCCGCCCTGAGGAAGGAAGTGGTGCAAAAATTTCATGCCATTAAAGCATATATATAAAATATGGGGAGGGAAATAATATCATTCTAGGAACACTATGACCTGTTTTAGAAACCAAATGCAGCAGATACCAGAGAAGTAATAAGATTACAAGAACATACAATTCTATATCTGACCTGCAACCAAAGGAAAAATATATATGTGGAATCTCCTTGTTTTGGATATTGCTTGTATTGACTGCCCCTGAATGGAAGAAAAATATGATGGGATGTGCATATGCTTTTTTTAAATTTTAGTACTATATCAATCTGAATCCGAACTCGAACATGGTAACTATGGTGACAACAACCCTAAGGGGGGTTTACTGTTGGTTTAATACTACTACTGTCGGTACTAAACATTGATGGTTTGAATACTGTGTTGAGATACTCTTTACTGCTGATCTGGATATCGTTGAATGTTGTCACTGCAGGTTTAATATTGTATAATTTTGATGATGTTATGGTACCTAAGCATTGGTTTTTCCCTAGAATTGGTTGAATACATTTGCTTACTATTTGCAGATGAAATTACTTGGTGGAAGAATGACTAAAGTTGCTTGTTTGCGGTGGACCTAACCCCCTTTCCAAAGACCTAAAAACCTAGGGATATTACACATGTTTACTAGGGTGTCCATCCCCACGGATTAGGTGCACTAGTTTAGACAAACATATTTATTGAACTTACTTGAGTTCTTCCTATAACTGTGCTAGTATTATAGGGCCTCCTTTAATATTCCTCCAAGAGGTTACAAGTTCAAACTCATAAATAGTTATCCTGAGATGATTTTTGTACAGTAAAGTCATTAAAGTTATCAGGCTCCAATGCAATAGAAAGGAGCAAGCTAATCATGGAGCATTCTTCCCTTCTAGGCCATTCTTTGTCATCATGTCATCTCTTAGTGTGTTACCTTTTTAAGACCCGCAGTTACATTTTATCTCATCTTGGTCTCTTGAAATACTACATTCATGTATGCTTTATGGTCACTTGTACTATCGATGGAAATAGGGAATGGTCTAGGTAGTGGCAAAGAAGTATCTTGAGGCAAAGGATTTGGTGCAACTAGAACAAATGAGGAACTATTTTCCATAAATTATGTAATGTTCAATCCATTTGGCTTCCAAGTTGGTCCTACAGGATAATCCCATTAGGCTTGGCACAACAAAACTCCTTTAAAGATTTTTTCCCCCTAAACACTAACTGTTATCATTTCTCTTGTTGCTAAGATAAATAACTAGATTTGGCCAAGGGATGTGCCTACTATCACAAACTCATCATTGCTACCAAATAGAAGTATGAAAAAAATTACTTTAGGAGAGTCCCAAGGCTTTGTTGATCCTGTTGATGTAAAAAAGCACCTGAGTCATCTCCAAATATTATAGACTATGGTTTTATAACTTATTTCTAGCCAGTTTCAGGCCATATCCTACCTTTTTAAATCCCTATTTCATCAGTATCTTACCTATTGTTTTCTAATTCAAGACCTATCACTACTCCCTCTATAATCAATTTATGAAATTATTGTTCCTTGTTGTTCTTTCCAGTTGTTATCACCGAAATTTCGTCCACAAATGGTTACAGGAATCCAACATCTTCAAAACACCCATTAGTTCACTCATGGACCAAAACTGCATTTCCAAAAGGTCCAAAATTATATAACCAATTATAAAAATCATGTACTAAGACTACACAGGGAGCGCACACACATGCGCCATCCAGAAACACAAAAAAACTGCACATGCGCACGATGTGCAACTGTGGATGCAAAAAACCGCACACCCCTCAGAACGACGCATTAATGATATTGGTCGGCCTTCCACCCACTTCTGGTTTAGCTTCCAAGTCGATTTGACACCCAAATCTCGGCTAAATCTGACTGGGGGGATGGTCAAATACCTAAGGGTGCCCTAAAAAGCCCCTTGTTCACACTAAGAACTAGTTGCATAATGCCTCAAAGCTATGCTATAAAAGGAAGCCATGGGCACACTATATTTCTAAGGAATTCATTTGTATTGTTATGTTTCTTATATTCTCTTGGATAATCCCCTTTTCTCATCAAGAGTATACAAACACCATTTCATTTAGCCATTCATATCGCCTCTTGAGTGAATGTGCTTTGGATTCTCTTCACCATATCATTCTAGTTTGTTACTTGTAAGAAGAGCTCAATATTTGGGGGTCCAAGAGCCCTCCCTTGGAGGAAGAGGGGACCCATATATCTCCCTTTCTCTTTGGTGTTTTTCCACTAATACAATCCTATCCATTGGTGGCATGCATGTTGTTTATTTTCAATTTTAATGTTCTTATGCATTGTAGTTCAGTTTCTTTTATTGTTCTTAGCTTAGTTCTTTGTTTATTCTTTATGCTTGATGTTTCTAACTCTTTCATTGACTACTGTATTGCCTAGTTAACCCAATTGGGCTTGTAAGCATCCCTATTTTTCTCATTCAGGTGACAAAAGGGACACAACAAATTGGAGACTCCACTGGGGAAAGGTATCAATTTCCTCCCCCATTTGGGTTATTTTAGCTCTTCTTTTTGTTTATTTAACTTGCAGGAACCATAACCAGCCCAAGCCAACTTGTAAAAAGCCAAATTCAAAGCTGAGCTAAGAGAATTTCATCCGAAATTTTCTTCATGGCCGTGTAACAGAAGTGCGTGGGTTTTTTGACCCGCAGGTGCGTCTTCAACGCACGTGCGCTCAACCCATTGTTTTTCTCAGTGCATCCTGCACACCTGCGCTAAATGGTCATTTTTTAATTGTACATTGGCACCACATGTGCCTCTGTCTACTCTGTGACCCACACATCTGCTCAGAAATTCACACATTGTAAGGGTTTTTGTGATTTTTGGAGGGCCCATAGCCTTCTTAATCTTGATTCTATGCAAATTGTAATATGCACCACACTTAGATTCCCTCTCCACATGAAGGGATAGTCAAAACATAGGCACTTAGGGGGTTAAAATCATTATTTTTCCTCTTTTGCTTTCATGTTTCCACATGGATGGCTTGCTTTGATTAAAGTTTAAGTTGGAATCATTTTATATCACATATAAAATTTGCATTGGGACCAAAAATTGGATATCAATCATTGAGTATGCTTTTCTCTCGCGCCCCAAAGCGATCTTGAGAATCAGAAAGAGATTGAGGGAAAATTTCATCTCCCTTAAAAAGACAAAATCTTTAGGAGAGGACAACAACCCCCCTCGGGACTCCTCTTAGTTCATTTTTCAAACACATTTTAAGATTGTAAGGGCCCATACATGCCCACGTGCTACAAAGATAGGATAGTGTTGAAATTTACTTTCTTAGATTAAACCACTAGGGAAGTTTAAAGGTTTTGTAATGGGCCCATACATTCCCACATGTGCACAATCTAAGATATTTTTGAAGCTTTCCTAGATTAAATCACACTAGGGAGTTAAAAGGATTAGTAAGGACCCACATGTCCACATGTTAGTTTCCTAGGGACTTTACAATTCCGCAAGGTTGTACCAATGGCATTTAGTTAAAGTTGGTAATTAATACTTGTAAGGACCACACAAAGTCCACATGCAGCAAGGTGACACCTAATTTATTAAAAACAAATTGGCACACTTTCACTTGTTCACACATAAAGTCACTATTCACTCACATAGTTTTTGTCTCTTGACGAAACTATCCACTCCCACTTAATTTCAAAGAGATTGGCTCACACCCCCAATATCACAAACAACCACATCTAGAATTTTTCTAAAAAATCACTAAGTTTCCTCCATAGGAGGTGCCAAAAGAAATTTTTTAGTCTAGGTAGAATCTCGAGGATAAGCATCCAAATAACTCCCCGTTATCTAGTTCTCACATCTTCAAACATTAGAAGTTGTCAAATAAGGAACTTTAAAATACTCCAAGTCAAGTGTTCCTAACACCATAAGGTAGGGATATACTCGTGAAGGGTCGAAGGTCGAGGTCCGGTTGTTCTGTGCATCCCCCCTTGAGGCACCCACCTCTTGGATGGGATCCAGCCCATGACCCATTTCTGAGGCTGAAAATATAAATGCCACACTTTGACCGAGGTACATAGTGACCACATTTTAGGACATCTACCTAGGTGGCAATTGTGGGCTACAATTTCACCTTGATCAGATTTTGTATGGCTATTGGAAAAAATCACCAACTCTTTCGGCATATGCACCCTCTACCCCTCATTATAACTGATTACTTCATCCTTCACTATTTCCTCTTCCAGTGGCTTCAGACCCCACTGTTGAGTGCTATTGGAAGGTCCAGTGCTATCTGAGAGGAAGGACATTACATCTTTTAAGACACGAGCATTTGTTTTTCTTTGACCTCCCACACAGAAAAAAACCGCCTACCCACATATATGCTTCTGTATCAATTGATTTATGCATGATGCTCTTGTTATTGCATGTGATTGTGAATTATATTGTGAAAGTCCAAAAATTATAAAGGCTCTTGTTCATTTATCTTCTTTCATCACCATTCACACACATCCACTTTGCTAGTCGGACATCATAAGGGACCCACATAATCTCCGTCATTCTAGACGCTTGCTAAATCTCCCTCCCATTCTAGGGGGGGTTACTAGCCTTGCCAACTCATCGACTCCACCTTCTCACACTCCTGTGAGTGCTACTATCTTAGGATCCACTTTTCTCGGTTCCACTTTACTTGGGTCCACTTCCCAAGATCAACTAACCACCCACTTTCCTATACAAGGAAGCAGAGGGCACACTTCTTCCCCAAGATGAAGCACAAACCCACCTTGCCCCCCTCACGGGTCAGGCACACAAAACATTCCCACCATGGTTGGAACTGATCTTCCACCACAACCCCAGATTCCATACTTGGCTTCCCTCAACATACCGGATCTGACTAGGCTCACCAACAATCCATTATTGCATTACCCCACATGGCCCACCATGCCTACCAAACTCCCTTTAGACATTCCCAAGTTTGAAGGAAAAGAAGGAGACGACCCGACCAACCATATCATGACCTTCCACTTGTTGTGCTCTTCAAACAACATCATGGACGACTCTGATTGATTGAGGTTATTTCAATGCACACTCACTGGCCCATCAACCAAATAGTATGTAGAAAAAAAATCGGGGTCCCATACGACCTTTGAATCTTTGGCCAAATCATTTTTTACCTTCTTTCAACTCCCAATCCGTCATGACAATGGTCTTGAACTACTCTTAGAGTTTAAACAAACCTCCGCTACATACATCGTCGACCACATTCACGAATGGCGTCGGCGACATAGTATATGCAAAGCAGAAGCTACTAAACAACAATGCCTTAATTGGTTTCTCAAGTCACTTGTTTCCCTCCTTACCAAAGATGTGGCCGCCACCTTCCCCCAATCAGAAGAAGAATCCATCAGCAAGGCCCAATAGTTCAAACTCATTTATTCACAGTCAAGATATTTATATACAGTACTACCTGATGCCCCAATACCCGTGCCATTTGGCCAAGACAAACCTGGGATGTCTCACTCAACAGATGGATTGATTGGTACCACTACACACCACAATTCACACCCCCAACAACCACCTATGT
The DNA here is from genome assembly GCA_010110895.2 of Picea sitchensis. Lineage (NCBI taxonomy): Eukaryota > Viridiplantae > Streptophyta > Pinopsida > Pinales > Pinaceae > Picea > Picea sitchensis. Next base: position 50,080 of record SNQJ01S0053046.1, read on the forward strand.
ATGGAATACCTCAATATCCACCGACATATGGTGGACCCCCTTATTATGCTCCTCCCTCTTATCAAGAACCATATCCCATGACCTTTCCTCCACCCATCAACGGACCACCGCTAGCATCCACAGTATGCCCAGCGGCCCAACTAAGTTCTGGTACCCCCTCTACCTCTTCTTACACCCTAAGGACTAGTGAAAGAGCCTCACCTTCCTATGCACCCTACAGATCATTTCCATAGAATAATCTGTAATTTCCATTTCCTGGTCCTCCCCAACCCATTGTTTCTCCACAAGGACAACCACATGATGGGGTTAATTTTGTTCAGCCCTCTCCCATTTAGCAATATCAAAATTTTGAACAGTTGAATATGGCTAATCTGACCCATCAGTCAAACAATGCCAAAAAGAAAGGAAAAAATCGAAACAATAATAATCCCGAACCAGGAGGAAACCAGAACCACCCCCAGTAGAGCCAACCTGCCGGGAGAAACCAAAATCAGGGGAACTAGAACCCCCAGGGGGGGAATAACAACAAACGCCAAGGGAAGAACACCAACAATCTTCGGACAAACTTCCCTTGTGCCCTTTGTGGCGAGTATGGTCATTATACTCACCATTGCCCTCAAATTGCTGACTTCAAATGGATGAAAGAGTCTGGAAGTGGACCACATCCCCCAGCACCGCCTTCCCCCTAGCAGGCCCCACAACAATATGTACAACAACCACCCCCTACCGTACTACAAGACCCTATTCCACACCAAGGGGTGATGAACACCTAATAGGAGATGCATCCAACCCCACCATAGATGGGTCAGTATCCAAACCAAGGTACTCCTACCGATTGCAGTATCCTACTCACTAGCAAGGAGGAAGTCCTTCTATAAATGCACAGTTGTCAATACAACGCACCCTCTAACCCTACTCCCACTAAGGATGTTAGGATTTTCTAGGCAGTGTTTGTTGATTACAGAGGTCTTGTAGCTCCTATTTTTGGCTTAGGTATTTCAACCTAACCTTTCTAAAATCCCCAAGAAACAAAACTAAACGATAGGGGGATTCACGATCCTTGTTGTTGTGTTCACTGCAAAGAAAATGATGAATTTCTCTCACTCATTACTTCCACTTGTTCAAGAGTTATAAGATGCTACTTCATTTATAAGGAGATTTCATTTTCCTTCTATGATGGTTTTCAATGTGGAACAACCTTTGATGCTTAGGCATATTTATACATTAATGGATGTAAGGGGAAAGGAGTCTTGAGAAGTGTTTTGAAATTGTCGCTTAAAATTTTTCTATTGAAGGTGGCTTGATAAGAATAAAACAATTTTTCAAGAGTTGATTTCAATGTTGAAAGAAATGTAGCAAGAATGAATATCACGATAGTACAGAGTAACAAACTATCCTTCTTGTTCAATTATGTTGTTTACATTATTGTTTAGTGTAGCATTGATATAATATTGTTTAATTCAATTGTTGATGATTTTATTTGATTCCCATACAACAATCCCCTAAAAGGCAATATAGGAATTCCATTTTAGTTAATTTGAAATGTTGTTGAATTGAATTTCTTGTTAACTTTTTCCTATGGATCCTTGGTATTTTTTTTGCAGTGAAATGGGCAATCATAGATCTTCAGGAAAGATGGAAACTATTAAAGTTGAGAATGAAAAGGATGAAATGGTTAAGTGGAACACGTTACGGGTGTCCATTGGATCTTGGGTTACTTTGCAACCATCAAGGAATCGAATTTGGGCAAAAAAAAGAATAGACGATTTAAAATGTCATTGGAAAGGTGTAGTAAGGGCATTTAAGCGGAGCCAACAGGGTGAAAAGGTGGATAAGGTGCTTATAGCTCATGTGTATGATCGCAAGGACATACAAAAAGAGTTTGTTGCCAAACAAGAAATTTTTACTCAAATTGGACTAAATTGTAAGGGCTCGTCATTTTGTAAGCATTGATTTTTTTTTTAATTTTTTTTTTTTTTAATTTGGGATTTGAGTATTAAAACATGAATGCCCTAGCTTAGATGGATACTTAATGTGGTTTATATTTTTTATGTGTAGCTTTGTGCATTTCTGATTTTGAAGAATGGCACCCTGTGGAGAGTATTACCAGTATTTTACGTGTTTTCCATTTGCA
>SNQJ01S0053046.1:66628-90532 GCA_010110895.2 Picea sitchensis
AGTGGTCGTGTTGGCTGGGGCCGTGGATGTTTCCCCGTAGGGGTTTTACCACGTGAAAACATCAGTGTGTTGATCTTTGATCTGGTTATGTGAGTGGTTACTGAAGGTGTTCGTCCTCTGTTGGAATACCTGTGTTGTCGAACAACCTTAAGTAATTATTTGACACACAAAATATAAGCTTCATAAAGTTGATAAACTTAACAACTTACAAAATTATTTGGAAGAGAATACACTTATAGGAAACTTGAATGTCTTGTGGAAGGTCCCATTGATAAAGGGTCACATCTACAAAAACAAATATGATAATGAGACTTTAAAAACAATAAATTATTAAATTAAGAGGGTAGAAAAGTTAACATACATATTACATACCTAGCACTTGTCCCAACTCCACCTTCAGAAACATCAGATATCTTACGTTTTCTATTTTTCTCTGCTGTTCTTATCATTATACTAAGATCAGTTGTTTCTGGAAGGTGGTTTTTCTTCTTAAATCCATCTATTTTATGCCTATAAAATGCTTGACCCATTTGCACAAGAACATATGAATGATTGGAACCCCCTCCTTTTTGTGTGCATCTATGGTAAATGGTACGAGTTAGCTTATGTGATTTCTCCATACCCTGTGTACCCCAAATGGCCAAGATTCCATATTTTGTTGCAAACCATGGTCCATGTGCAAATATTTTTTGCTACAAACATTTGCATCAATCTATCTTAGAATACCAAACGAATGTACGAAATGAAGTTAATTTACAATAAATTATGTAAAGTAAAGAAACGTACAAAGGAAAGTACTATTGGGATGAAAATTAATATGCATACCATATAATGTGTCATATGGTTGTCTCCCCAGGATTCTATCATTGCTCTTATGAAGTCTGTAATAGCTTCTTGAAAGGTTATTGCATCACCTTCCATGAAAGTTTCCTTATCCATCAATAGAAAAAAAGATGAAAGTGACCTCCAAGCACATTTCTTCTTTCTAGTTGATTCATGCCCTTCACTAGTGCGATCATCTTCTGCATCAATTAATTCTTCATACAATCCCGAAAATCCATGCCCACATTTGTTTTCAAGCAAACAACGTGCCTTGACACCTGACATTGATGGCTTTCTTGGAAGATTTCCTTGTGTACTTGACCTCTTAATATCTTTTTCAATTTTAACATGTCCACCATGAAAACCTTCTTTGAAAGAATGCATTCAATTACCTCAATTGACTTTTTACTTTCAGCCTTGGATTTTTGTTCCATGCAAACAAAATAGATAAATACACCATATTATCAACAATTCTCACAATTGCATGCAAAATTCACATGTGCACCCTAATCAATGGTATAGGAAGCACTGCATCTATATTTGGATCAAGTTTATCATGGTTGGGAGGAAGGTTTTGATGACAACTCAAAATACCACCATTCCAACTTCGTCTTTTTGTTTTTTCTTCATGCAATATAAGCAACTATGCATTGCATTTACACCATGCGAAATGTTGAACATGTACTTGAGAGTTTTTAAATCAGCTACAAGGTGCCATTCCACAAAATATGAACCATATCCTTCCACATATAATTTTTCCCCTGCATCATGTGAAGACATAATTAATGGTAAATATGTTTTTCTTAAAACAAATTTCAAGGACTCATGGGACTCCTTGTTGACACAAAAAATTCCCAACCAAAAAAGGTGATATTCAGATTGAACTTGAAAATATTTATCACTTGTCTTATCAAGGTTTGGATCTAATGCACTCTTTCATATTTTTCATTGTTGATTAACTCCATCTCATCCAATTTTAGGACAACAATCAATTTCCCACATGCCTCCTCAATAGAGATGTCATAGTACCTCACCATAAGCTGTAATACCTGCTCTAGGTCATACCACAAGTTATTTTTTCTCATTAATGGAATAATTTCACTTGATACTTTATTTTTATTCTTACTTGCAACTTCATGCACTACTTATAATTGATATGCATCTCCCAAAGAATGAACAATTTTTTTGTTTCGAAGTCCACACTCTTTTTGCACATGAAAAGGGCGAGGAACCAAAATCTTCTTAATTCCGACATTCAACATTCCCTCTCTCAGAACTTTAAAAAGACTTGCATATACTTCCCTGTTGATCCCTCTATCATCACAAACTCCTTGAACATCCTTTACATCAATTGTTAAGTTTGCAATGAACTGGTTAACTACTTATTTCCTCAAAGCATCAAATTCTGGTTGTTTGAGCATTGATTTAATGTCACTTTTCTTCAACACAGTTTTGTACAAATCCACAATATCAGTACAACTTGGATCTAATATGGACTTCACCCCAAACACCCTTTTCTTATAGGCACCTCCCCTTCTTACCATACATGATAATGGTTTCAACTCTTTTGATCTATTCGCAACCCCACTGGAGTTTCCTTTATTAAAGAGAATCTCTTTTGGAGACGATAGATATCATTTTTCAACATTTCAATTTCTTTTGTTGAGATGGATTTCACGTGAAGCAGTTCATCCACATGTCTTTGATTCAACATTTCTATTATTTGGTTCAATCTTATGATTTCATGATACTGAACCATCTTTGAGTGATGGAGATGATTTAATTTGACACTAAGATCTTGGATTTTTTGTTCAAGGGAAATCCGGTTTCCATCCAAATTTTTACAGTATCCTCGAAGACCATTGTTTCCATGGCATACAAACCGGCATATTCCTATTATTGTTTTGAAATTGGGATGAGATTTGGACATAAGGTCAATGGGATAAAGTTCTCCTTTCACCCAAAGATCTAAATTTTTAGCTCCAGATTCCCTTAATGCACTGTAGTCAATGTTAGGAACCAATTTCTGATTTTGTTTATGGATCGGTGCCATATCTTGACTGAAATTTATGTGGGTAACATGGTGATAGTTTCTTACACCATTTGCATCTATTGAAGAGTCCTGCAAACAACCAATATTATGAAAATCAAAACATACTAGAAAATCCCACAATGAGAAAATCAACTTCCAGAAGAAATAATTTTGGTGATCTTCTAAGGAAAGGACAACTTTTCAAATATTGAGGCATACCTCAAAGCTATCAGGAATCTTGTAGAATATTGTAAATTCAACGAAGCTTGTATGTTTGCATCTGAAGACAATATAGATTGAAAACCGATGATTAGAATATAAGAAACCAATCTTATAACAATAGACAATTTAAATGAATAAATGACATGTATCCCACTTGGGTTTATTCTCCCTCTAATATGATCATTTTCTAATTAGTTATATATATTTATTCACAACAATCAATAGACTTCTAAGTTTTTGTCTTAGAACAAAAATATAATCACCAACAAAAGTAATAGATGGATTTGTCAATGAAGCATAGAGTATGAAAGGTTCCCTTTAACATTTGTCTTCTACATTGTGAAACCAATCCCTTCATCTCCTTACACGTACTTGAGAAATATCTAAAGTATCTCACCACATTTTTTGTGAAATCCAACACTAAAACTGCCATTTTTTGCAAATTTAGGGGATATCCAAAAAAGGAATGTAGTTGTTTATTGTAGAGAAACTGCTCGGTGCGCTGAATTTAAAATTTAATCTTATCAGAATCTGGTAGGGAACCAACTTTTAACACATCTGGTAGGGGTTCAACACATCCTTTAATTCTATTAACTGGAATAGGATGCTGACTTGTTTAGTCTCTTATGTTGATATGTTCAGACTGAATTACAACCTTTAGCTATGAGGACAATGGAAGCTTTCACAATGCCTCATAGGTCATTGGACACACCTTTTCTTGAACCAGCTAACAATAAGGGATCTCTCAAAAATAATGGACTAGTCGGTGCTCATAAGCCATCTAATGTTAAATCTAGCCGAAATAAGAAAATCAAAGAAACTCCATTGGCATCACTAGAATGCGATGCTGAAAATCTTTCCATTTCCAAAAGACCCCCAAAACCAACTGAAACATTGCCTATTGAAGACAAGCCTGGAAGTTATAAATTGTTTGGGAAGCAACTATTTTCCTCATATGATACTTGTACCTCACCTGAAATGGTAAGACTACATGCAAACATATTTATCTATTTATTTAACACAACTTTTATTTATGTTGACTGAAATGTGATGCTAACCATTTTATTCTCTTGTGTTGATATGTTCAAACTGGACTACAACCTTCAACTACGAGGATGATGCCACCTTTGATAGTGCCTCAGGGTTTATTGGTCACACCTGTCGTCAAGCCAACCATCAAGAAGAGGAAAAATAACAGGCTAGTCAGTGCCCAGAAGCCATCTAAAGTTAAAGACAAACAAAGGAACAAAACCAAAGACAACCCACAAAAGCCCATCTCACTTATAGAGGAAAGGGGTCTGGGAAGTTTTTGGGACAATTAATAATATAAGAGATACCATTTTTACCCACCCAGATTCCATCAGTCTATTTTTTTCGAGCAGCTTCAAGGCACTCCAAGGGAATTCTTTGAGAGATTAGAGTTCTACAGAATTGTATCTAACTGCATTGAACATCAATAATATTTTTTTTTCCAGTTCTCTAGTTGTACAAAATTCATCAATAATGTTGTGCTTATTTGGACTAAAAGGATTGTACAATGGGAATTATTTTGAAACAAAGATATATTCGAAGCTAAAATTGTGTTCTTCTACCCCTCAAACTAGGTTGTATATTTAGACAAAATTTCATCAATTTGTTTCTCAACCCAAACATGTCATCCCAAATAGTAGTTTGTTGTTTTCTGTATAATTCAAATTAGTTGCAGAGGACATAAATACTCATCGATGAATGGAAGAATCCACCCTTAGTAAGCCTTCAGGGACACAATTAGTAATCCTTCAGGGACATGATTACATGGTTATTGTCTTCTTTGAGCTTCCTATGAACTTTTATTATTGTCTAGACTCTACACATTCATGTATTCCTATGCAAAAATAAACGTTGTAACGATGGATGAGTTTTTTCTCAATATCAGGTTGATGTGGAGGTATGCACGCATTTATGTTCTTGGTTACCATAAATAACTAGAACAAATATGAAAACATGAGAATGCATCCTCTCACAAAGAAAACTATGTTCAAGTCTTACTGTGCAATTTTCAAAAATCCCAATGTTTGAGTAAAACAATTACCAAGGTGAGATAGTGTATGAATCTAGGTTACCATAATTATAAAGAAATAATCTGAAATCTCGCAGAAATCACCCATACACAAAACAAAACATGTTGAAGTTGTATTTCTTATGTGTGACCTTAAAAAATGCCAATGCTTGGAACAATAAACAATAATGAACTTGAGACAGCCTGCCCAGTTGAGACAACCTGCCCAGGATCTTTTTCAAATAAAAATTTCACACATGCAAAATTGAAACAAACAAATACCTCCATTTAAAAAAGAAGTGCATCAGGAAGTGGTTCTCCAAAAACCTCCATTCTAGTAGCATTAGAACCTTTCTTGAAATAAAATTTGATCAACAAAAATTTCAAGTACTGGAACTCATACAATCTTCAAATTTTTCTTGTAGAGTACAAGTATATTTGTTAAACAATTTGTGAAAATCCATGGATTATATATAGCCATGAGACCTCTTTGTACATTCACCATAAGTTATTTAATATTGAAAGTAAACAATTACAATTGCTATCAATGCACGCCTCATCTCCATTCCCCCCAACATGAAGATAGTAATCTGAATCAAGCTCCCACAAAGCAGGCCTCCCTTCTTGTGGCTGAAAATATCCAAGGAATCTGTTTTCAAATACCCACATCCAAAAGAGGTTTAGAATATTAGTTATAGCTCCGAGGAAGTCCATGCTCACTTCATTGATGCATAAAATAAATACAGTGAAAATTAGGAAGTTAAATATTGGATATCCATGTGCCACTAGTNNAGTGTTTCTACTTGTTGATACTGAGAGAGGGGGGGGGGGAGGGTTGAATCAATATCAAGTATAATCTATCACTTTTTCATCTTTACTTTTCAATCAAATAATATGTCCAATATACAATAATTTATGGCATCCTTCTTACAAATTTTCCCCATCAGTATAAGCATTGTTGTAATATCATTTGATTGATTTCAAAAACTCATGAGCTTGTGTTGTAGCTTTCGACTTTCATGACCTCTCTATGAAGACCTAGAAATTATGTGGAGGCACATTGTACACCTACAATAGTAGACTAGAGAATATTCAGACGTAAAGTAATAATCCTAAAGTAGAACCACCATATTGAATTGCAAGAGCATCACCCATACTCTGGTACATTTCCATTAGTGTAGTAGCAATAACACTATCAAGATCCACTTTGGGTCCATTTGACAAGCCCATAGAATAAAAATGACGACCTAAAGATTCCACACCATATGCAAATTGTGCAACAAGTGTACGATCTAGACAGTCAATGCAATTTGTATGGAGCACTCCACTCTGACATATGGGTTCTCTTGCATTGTCTGCATTCTTTTTGGGGTGTTGTTCAACATCACAATCTCCATCTCGTGTAAATGAAAAGCTTCTAGAATCATTTCTATTTCCAATCTTTCCAGGATCTATCCCGGATGAATTACATCTAAAATAACCTACAGTAGTATCTCTGCAGTTTACACACTTTTTTGGATAGAACTTTCGAGATATAGACATTTGGATTTGCAGGAAGAAAAAGTACCTCATATTCACTACCCTCTCCTGAGAGAATCACAACTAGAAATATTGTGATTCTAAAGGAGTTGGTTATGAGAGAAATAATAATACCGCCAAATTTTCAAGCAAGCAACCTACACAACTACAACACAAATACTGTAAAATGCATTAGTTCTATAAACACACATGCAATTTAGATGAGGTATTCATAGATACAAAGGAAGTACTCTTTCTATAAGTATTGCGGCCCTACATTTTTCTAACATGTCAAGGAGGATAAGTACGCACTCCTCATGTCCATTGATTCATCCATATATATTTTGACGTTGATCGTGCCTTTACACTCCTCGTCGACTTTTGTTAGCGTCAAAGTCCAGTTGAAAGGCACACTTTGAATATACAATAATCCATGCCTCATTATTGGTTTCCTTTAATACTCAGAGGATTTGGGAAATTTTGTTGGAAAACCAATGGAAATTTGAAGAAATCTTCATTGTTCTGGTTTAGCATGCTAGAGTATACATTTGAGGCCAGAGATGCCATGCCTATTTACAGGGAAGGTGTTGGAGGTAGATGAGTAGGTTAAATTTCATGTTCTATATGATGATGGAGAGCCTTAATCTTGATGAAGTTAAGAATTGGAAGGGTTCCCTCAAAGGAAAGAAGAACAAGGATGGTAAAGACCTTATTCATAAAGCCATAAAATAACTTCTTACACTCTCCATTTTTTTTGTTGTCTTTTAGATAATGAAACTCTTATACAAATAGAGCACCATATAATTGTGATCCTGGATCATGTATTGTGATAGTAACCTCTTTACCACAATTTTTCTATATACTAGCAATTTTGCCAATTGCTTCTCTATTCTCATTACTAGAAGAATCATTGTAGAAATTTTGTACAAACAGTATATCGATGTACACTTCTGAGAATGCTTCATGGTTAATTAATAGGTTATTAAATCTGATTTATGTGTCATATGTCCAATGAATTTTCTATGGTAGCAAGGTATTTTTTTTTCTTCAGAATTTAAACAAGTTTGATTGATCCTTTGTGTATTTATTTGGTAATTGTTCTCTCTTATTAGTTTGATACATGTATCTTGCAAGTAATGCATTTGTCTGGATTGACTGCCAACTAAGATACGTTGCTAGTTGATTTCCACATTCATCATCCATGTTTAAGTGAAATGATTCATTCTAAATATTGGAAGAAGTGTTTTTATATAAGTAAAGCATCAATTAGTTTGTAAAACAATTTTAGTGTTCAATGAATGCATGTTTATGCCCCTTCAAAGTTAATGGGCCATGCTTATTATGCCATCATTCCCATCTCTAATATCGATTTTACTTGAGGATATGTTTATCCAAGGTGATTTAGATAGAATTTGGTGGACCTGCATCTAGGGATAGCAATTAGCATCAACATTGTTAAATTTCAGTGGACCTGTACCTGTTGTTAGATTTTATGCATCATCATTGTAGTTGGTTATGTTATGCTTGGATTTTCCTTTTGAAGACACTTGATATGGAATGCCTTCATAGAACTACTTCACTCAAGACAAGGATGTAAAGAAACCTTTTGGGATTTTCTCTTTCCCTTGAGAGTCGAGACACTTAAAAGAGAGATAGAAATTTTCTTTTGGGAAAATATTTTAAAGGTATGTGTTTCCTTAATTTGTTAACATTGTCAAAGTTCCATTTTATACTACTCTTTAAACAAAGAAAAGGGTGGACTGCATGTCTAATATAGAACTTCATTTATGATATTTAAGTGGTCGTTCTCCTGAAAATGGAATGAGCCTACTTGTATCTACAATAACACCTCTATTGACATGTTCTCTTATCTTCTTACTTTTCTCTAAAGATTTGTGACCCTTAACATTGATTGGCTACAAAAATTTTCTGTATCCAACTCCCTTCTTTTCATCTATCTCTGAATCCATTACAATAGATGTTTCCTTGTAGTTGGGCTGCTGTGAATCAATGTAGTTTTACTTTGCTTCTATTTTCATCGTTGGATGCTATAGTACAATTTTTTGATGTTGAAACAAGATGTTCTGTAAAATCTAAGTTGATGAGAGAAAATAATGAAGTATACATCATCCTCTCTTTCTTCTACTTTTGAAGTGCCATTATTAAGATCCAAGGGTGTATTCATCAAGAGAGAATGATTATTTTTAGAATATCAAGAAGTGCTGGAAAATAAGTCAAGAAAAGTGGCAGGAAGAAACTTAATTCTAGAAATAAGAAGCATTATGAAGTGAACACATCAAGCTAAAAGCATAAACAAAGATAGCTTCAAGACTCAGAAATTAAAATTCGGGGTATGAGGCTAGATTTGGACAGCATGCCAAGTGTTTGAGAATGAGAAGGTTTCACAAAATGAAAGGAATATTTTCCTTTTAATTTTAGCAATTGCAAATGGATACATGACAAGTAGTTATAGGAAACTACCTGAAATTTGGTTACCCTTATAAAGATCAGATTGATTTAAATTTCGGCAATATAGGTGGAGTATGAGATTGTGCATTAAAGATATGTTTGACCATCCTTGATAAGATTCATAATAAAAGATATATTAGTACACTTGTCAATTGGGCCCTGTGAATGCAACCTTCACATATCCTGCATGTACCATTATTTCCAAAAAAACATAATTGTATAAAGGACAATTGATGTTCTCTTTTTTTATGTCAATGATGATTTAAATGCCAAAAATATTTACTCATGGAAGAGGAATGTCAAATCAACATTTTTTCTGACAGAACTGAGGTGTACATTCTGATTCATCAATTTTTTTTTTATGATTCAGAATTGAGGTGTCCAGTAATGTGTTCTTCTTAAGGATACTTTTGGATAATCTAACTCTGTACATGAAAACACACATAGTATTACACACAATACACCATACCACCATGGATTCTTGGCTTGCTTACTGGTTATACAAAACATCCTCAAATACCAAGTAGTTTCCCCCACCATCACTTAAAAATGAATTGTAATTTGCAAGTTGGATATAATTTTCCAAAGGATCAAAATAAATAGTGAAAGAACAATAAAAAACATACCTATCAGAGGAAACATGCCATGTGTTTGAGAAAGGTATCAATCAGACCAAATAATTTTGAACAACCCTTTGAGTTGAAACCGGCCAAAAATTGCTCTCTTTCTGAGTTGAAACCGACCAAAAACGACTCGCTTTCTAAGTTGAAACCGACCAAAAACTACTCGCTTCCAGTTGAACACTGAATAGAATGATCACCATGGAATGAAATGGGATTCAAATGAAAGGTTAAATAGAAGTCAAAAATAATTTAATCCCACAAAAAATTGATCATTTACCTCCAAAATCTGAAATTTGAGGGTTTCCATTTCGATCGCATTCGCGCCAATTTTTGTCATCAATGGCCAAGGAACCAGATTTGGATAGAAATTTAGAGAGATCCAGTCAAAACCATGAAATTTGGATGGAGTTTTGGAGATATCCATTGGAACCCATGAATTTTTTAAGAGAACTAGGGCCATCAATCCACGTTCAGCTGAATTCAAAAAATAAATGCATGATATCTTCAAGGAAAAATAGAAAACATGAGAGAAGGGTTTCCAATCCAATTCCATTCGCGGCATATTTTTCCAATTATGGCCAATAAGAGAAAGGTTTCCAATCCATGGCACATTCGCGCCAATTTTTGTGAACAGTGGCGGATGAAACAGGGTTGAGAGGAGCCCTCGTCCTTCATTCATTATAACTTCCCCTACATCTCTCGATTATTCTATGCATATACCGATGCACCTACAATGTGTACTAACACATCCAAAAACACATCGTTCAAACGATTTAATGCCATTTAATTCATCCTCATAAATATTGATTTAATATAAAATAATCATCATCTATGTACTAACACATCCAACAACACATCATTCAAACAATTTAATGCTATTTAATTCATCCTCATAAATATTTATTTAATATAAAATAGATATTAAGGGTAGGAAAACTTTGATAAAAGTGAAATAATTCTAGGTTGCTTTGATAAAAGTGAAATATAGAATTAATATATCAAAAAAATGTCTACATGGCATTATTTTATCAATTTATTGATTTTCCTTAGGAGGACCATTTTGAATTTAAATTTCCTCTAATGTTAGAAGATGGACCAAAGCACATGACAAAAGATGAATTTAAGGAGTCAAAGCACATGACAGAAGGATGCGCAGTGGAGTAGTGCATGGATGGAGGAAAATGGTTATAGACCATTGGGTTTTCGAGACAATTTTTCCACTTTGTTACGGGCTTAGCCCTATTTTCTATGTACAAATATGTAATGGGTTTTTGGTAGAAGGGGTTGGAAAAGATGAGAAGTCCTTCATGCTTTTTGGGTAAGTTGTGTCGAGTGCTGGAAGATTTTCCGAGGTATGACTGAGGAGAAAGGCTCGCACTGCAGCAAAATGACTTGGCAGGTTTGGGTAATGTTATTTTTGCATATTTTGTAATGCATTGCGTAACTAGTGTGCATTGCACACTAGTTTAGTGGGAGTTAACTGACTAGTTCTATTTTATACTTTCTATTTTAGATCATCACTATTATGTTATTATGCATGGATGCATTATGCTAATATGGAATGTTATTTCCTATATATGAGTGTATTCCACTCATTCATTTTATCATATTGATCATCATCTACGTATCAATCATCAACTCATTGGAGTAGTGTGAATATATTTTCTCATTCTTCCATATTGAATATCTCTTCCTTTCTTGATAAACTTTGTTTGTACTTTCTTTAGCTAGATCTCCTGCACAGGTTTCAATGAAACATTGACAATCAAAACCACAAAACTTGAACCAAGATAGCACACCACAGAGCTGGCACCAAGATAGGCACATCAATAGAACTGGCACCACAGAGCTAGCAGGACTAGTAACTGGTAACTGCAATTTCTACTGCAACTTCAACTGCTACTGCAACGACATCTTCTACTCCAACTGATAATTGGAATGAAGAAACTAAGAAGCACCACACAAACTTAGTGCAACTCCTCCAGAGGTAGTGCCCAAGATAAATCACCAATATCCACCAAGAATATTCTTCCCCAAGTGGGGCGCACTCTCCAAGAGAACCAAAGACCAGAAATAGTGAAACTGCTGCAACTTCCTAGTGTGCACTCTAGAAGGAGAATTGTATGACTATACAAATGAAATAACCCATACTTGTATTTATACTAATATGTGTGCCTTTCTGGGGCCGACTTCTTAATATGGGTCTTCAACTTTACTTTATTATTTATTTGGGCCGACTTCTCTTCCTGAAAATTATATTTCCATTTTATTATTATTTCCTATAGGTCGACTTCTCTTCTATGGTATTCTATTTCACTTTATTCTTTTTTGGGATGTTCTCGAATTGTTTAATGGTATTCCTTTGACTTAATGGAATCTTATTCTTCTGTAAGAATTTTTTTATAGGAGGGAATACCTTTTGTAGCTACCAAAACATCAACACTTTCGAGACAAACATGGGAGATGATGGGGAAACCAACGCTAGTCTGGTATGCTATTAATTTTAGTTCGGCTAATAAACATAATATAATCCCGATCGAGAAACTGGTAGGAGTACTTATGAACATAGATGGAGTGCGCAATTTAGCTAATTTTGAAGTCATTGAGATCCTGGACAACACTCATCCATATCCAACATTGTTTAGATTGGATTGGGCCTTGACAATAAGATGATTATTAAATTGAAGAAACGAGAGATGTTTTTTGAACGAGGAGGCTTAAAGGTCACTGCACCATTATACCCCATGGAGGAAAGAATATATGTGGATCTCGCTAGAAAGGAAATTAATAACTTGTACAATATGACAATGCACATGGATGACTATGTCAATCCCACTGTAGATGGTGCGCTTAGCTGGAGAAGCATTATCTCTTGCGCATTAGACTCGGAAGATGGACTTTAACATTGGCAACACAAGTTGCACGAAGTATCAACCATAATATGTGCTCGCATTACTCGCTCCTTATGTTGGATCAGAACAAAGGTACGTGATACACCCAAGTTTCATGGATTAACTGAGGTAAGTTCCTTTGTCAATGAATTTGAGTTTCATATACCCAAACACAAAAAATTATAAGCATTAGAAGTTTCACCGAGAGAAACTCCAATGAGATGGTGGGAAACACACAAGGAAGGGATAGAGGATTGACAACACTATAAAAGGATGATGTAGGTAAGATTTGGAACAAAACATATTATGCACAAGTACACGGGGATGGGTGATCTGAAGGACCATATTACGCAGTTATTACAACTTAGAGAAAGGTTTCAAGGAAGGAATTTACACATAGGTTCATACATACATTGGAGACAATTCTCTAGAATTGGTATCTAGAGCTACAAGTGCGTAGATAATTTATTTCTGTACGTGAGACATTTATTTCCGTACGAGGGATTTGTATGGGGAGATGTTTATTTCTGTCTCTGCGTGAATATTGTAGATTTTAACCTTGTGCAATATTTTACTGCAAACAAATTTTCAATAAAATAATAGAAAAGATACAATGGAAAATACACACATTACATAGAGATTTTTCCCCTGGAAACCCAAACCGGGAAAACCAACATATTCTATATCCATTCACATCATAAATTGTTTACAATACAATCCCTAATCCAATGACGTGGATTAGTCAACAACCCTAATTCCTTAACCAAAAATAGAAAACCATCGACGAAAAACCATGAACCGAAAAACCGCCCAAAAAATGGACATGAAAAATGAACACTAGTTCTAGTCATTCAAAGAATATAACACATATACAACATTCTACCACTTGTTGTTTCCTTTGCATACAATAGGTTACAGGGTTACATATTCAACAATCCAGGGAAACAATGCTCATAGATCCTCTACACTAAGAGAACTTCTCAGTTCTCACATATTTTGTTAATGAATCTACAACATTCTTCAAAGTGTCCACCTTCATGAGCACCACCTTCTTCTCTTCAACCATGTCTCTCACAAAGTGATATTGAACATCAATATGATTTGTCTTTGAATGATAAGCAAGGTTCTTCGCCATAAAAATTGCACTCTGACTGTCACAATCTATCCTCACAACTTGTTGTACCAACCCAATAACTTAACACAATATCTGTAACCATACGATTTTCTATCTTGCATAAGTGGCTTCCATGTATTCAACATTTGTAGTTGAAAGTGCCACTAAAAACTGTCTTTCATTCATCCAACTGATTTCTCATCCAAACAGGTTAAACACATACCCACTTGTAGATATTATACCATCCATATATGTTACACATTATTTTGGTCACTCTGATGATGACCCCATAGGCATGTGTTCAGGATTCCAAAACAATCTTTCACATGAGGAAAGTGGTTGAGTTCTTCCCCTACAAGGCACATTTTTAGAATGATGTCGCAGGCTGACAGTGGTACACAGTGCATAAATCCTTTATTTCTGTAGGCTGCTCTATGCCTGGCCTGTGGGATTTTCGCATGCTTCTATATAGGTAGGGTGTGGTGGTGCTTGAAGCTAAGAAAAGGAAGAAGTTTCACGAAGTTTCTAGAAGGAGAATATTCTAGAATGTGAGGTGGCGTCCATATGGTTGTGATCTTATTGGATTTTTTGATTTGGTGGGATCATCCTCATCCTAATAACCACTTCATCTTCTCCTATATAATAATGGATTTCTCATGGAAAAGGTTAAGCAAGGTCAAGCAAGATTGAGCAAAGAATAGGCTGAAGACTGTGTGAAGAATCCTGATACAATTGATGCTTGAGGCCTCCATTTGTCCATCAAGCTTTGTGAATTATCTTCATGCAAATTCGGAGCAAGTGTATGTGTGTGTTGGAACAAAGGACCACCGAAAGGGAACTTGCGACATCAAGGCACTTCTGTTGTATCTTCCACTTTTACTTAATATGATACAATGACATGTTTCTTTCCCATAAAATCATTAGTGTTTTATTACATGACTCCTTGATCGTGTGGTTAGTTTCCATTGAATCTACAATTGCTTCTCTCACTTTGGTTTGTTAGTGTCATTGCAGATATGATCTCACAAGAGCACCGGAGCGAAGCAGGGACAACAGAGATATAAGGAAGCAATATATAAAGGTATGTCATACACTCCTTATTTGGTGATAAATTAAATGGTAGCAACCTAGGGAAAGCGTCATGTTCTATCTTGTTTTCTTCTAGATCCAGGTGGATCTAGGGAGATTATTTTATGTCCACATTCACCGATTTATCCAATAACAAAATTGGTGACTCCACTAGGGATATGAATTGATTGTGGTTTTTTGTTGGCCATTTTCTCTTTACCTATTCTTTTCACTTGAAATCAGTCTTTGAGTCTGTGGGAGATCCATTCAGACTCTCTGGATTTAAAAATACATTTAGATCCTTTGCCCTTTTCTCAGGATTTCTTGATTTACAAACACCTCCGCACTGTACCTTATACATAGCCTGCTGAAACCTCCAATTTCCGCATCCTGTTTGTTTTCTTCAGTGTGGGATTTCCACACCCTGTCCATTTCTGGCCTGCAAAAACTCTTGATTTCCGCATTGTGATATGCTATTATCCTGCAGCGGTGTCTGTGAAATTTTTGAATTGGGTCTTAGCCTCTGTTGATGCCCAGTTTTTGCTTTAACCAACTGGAAAGGATTTTTAATACCAACATATCACTTTTTTCTAAACATTTGACTTGCTCTTGATTGGTTTTCGGAGATCGAACAACTCTCTTAGTCGTTTTCCAGTTTTCATTTTTTATTTTTAACAACAAGGGTATAATCTCTAAGCTTGTATCTAAGTGCTTGTTCGATTAAAAATCTTGGATTGGCTTTGAAGTTTTGGATTGATTACGTATTCTGGATTGCTTGATGATTGAGAAGTTGTTTCTTCTTTTGCATTTGAGGAAATACTTTCTCGTCATTTTTTATTTTTTGTCTTCATTGAAAGTTCGATTTGGGTGCTTGTTGAAGGTATAAATTTTCTTGGATTTCTTATCTTTTCTCTGCCATGCCCTTGGTTTAGAAAGGAAGAATTTGAAGTTATCCATTCTTTTGAATAATCATACATAAGAAAATTTGTTGCATTTAATAGAAGATAACATTGAAGAACTTCATTGTTTATTGGTTGTTTGAAATTGTGTTCATTTAAAGAAAAAGGAAGTATATTTCGTAGTTTACATTATTTCGGAAACACCTTCTCCCTGCTATAGACAGAATTCATTGAACGAAAATTTGCATCATTCATTCCTATATGCATTTTGTTGGGTCAAGGTCTTACACAACATTAGTTTCATTCTCATCTCCCTCTTGAGTAACGACAACCTTTAAAAATATTGCAAAAATCTAAAACTTAACTAGTAATTTTTTCTAGGGCTCTTTTACACCAACATTAGCTAGGCTAGAGGTTTGGAATAGGCAGTGAAGCACAATCTCCAAAGAAAAAAACACACAATAGCATCTTGTGATAGGGAGTGCAAAATTCCATTTGCAACATTTTGTCTTGGGAAGCCCTTCTCACACAAGGGTCAAACCTGAGGTTGCATTGATATTGGAAAAGTTACTCACCCTGCTTTGTTGATCTCGGTGTAGCGATTGCGCGTATTATGGGAGTCGCTTGAAAGTATACCCAGAATGATGAGTGGAAGCCTTTCAAGTTGATTTTGGGCTAGATACCCTGCCCTTGCGCATGGATCAAACTGTCGACTGTCTCCCCAGGCATCCTTGTTGTTTTTGGTAGCCTTAGTTGCCTATCTTCTTAGGGTCTTACACGAGGTGACTATGGAGGGGAAAGTATTCACGGTACCTGGAATCGACGTTGGCCATACTCACTCGGTCTCCTTGGAGGGTCTACCCACGATTATGTGTGGGAGCTTGCACTAGGGTGTAAGTTCGTTAAGCAGGTTGTCAACGTAACTTTTCCACCATAGCCCAACCCCTTCTTGTCTCGACTTCATGACATTGGATTTCATCACCAAATAGTGACTTCGAAACAAGAAGGTTTTGATTCCTAGATTATACTAGCAAGTGTTGTTTTTTTATATAGTTGGCTATAGATTTTTTCCATAAAATTTTCGGTTCGGCCAACATTGACCCTCCACACCGTTCACGTAGGATGCAAGGAATACCTTCGGAAGATCAAAAAGTTTCCCAACCCTTTCTCCCTAATCCATCAGAGGACTCTCCTCAACAGAGTGAGATCCAGGACCAAATACCTTCACAAGCGGAGAGAACTTACTCTTTAGAATGTTTTCGAATCGTTTCCAATTCTTTGGACACTTTCCACTTACCTCCTGGATATGAGAGACGTATTCTTTGACTAAACTTGTATGGAGAACTTGTTGTTGACACTCCTAGAATACCAACTAGAATCCTTGCTGGCCTTGAAAATGAGGATCCTTTTTGGACTGCTGACATATCTCAAACTCCGACTTCTAGACAGAACCCTCTCGGCTCAGAAGCAGAATCTGAGATACCTGTCATTTCTGAACCACCTGAAACATCTACTACTTTTACGATACCTTTAGATCATTTTAATAGTACAACTTTTTATTTCTTCACTGGTTCAGAGGCTGGTCCTAGCTCAACTATCCCTCTTCAACAGGCCCATTCCACAATGGTCCCAAACACTACGATTATCCCCACTGAGAATGTGGTGGCTAGCCAACCTCCTATTGCTACACCGCGTTCGTCTAAAAAAATCCTGTCACTCCCTCTTGGGTATAATGCCTTGAATGCTTCTATCCCCATTCCTACCGAAGTTCCATCCGGAGCTTCTGGAGTCTTTACTCCTCCTAGGTATAATGTTGCTTCCAGTTCTATTCTGACACCATCCCAGTTCCTCTCTGGAGGGTCTTGTCCACCTTTTATAGGAGGATTCAGACCCAGTGGTTCTACTACCTTTGGAATTTATACTCTGTTATTCACTTATGTTTGTCAAATTCCTATTGGAGGACAGTATAACCCAGGGGGGAAAACTCAATTTGGAGGTCAAACCCAAATTGGGCCATCATCCTCACCTAGAGGACAACCCCCACTCAGAGGATATAATCCACAGTATGGACAGAACATCCCCGGATCACTAGCCCAGTATTGGAATATTCATATTCAAGGAAATCCACAATCATTTGGGGGGAAACAACCTCAGGTTAGCTCTTTTATACCCCCTAGTTCAGGCCAGCCATACCTCGGTTCTTCCAATCCCATTTGGGGTTCAAACGTTCAATCTAGTGTCCCTCCCCGAGGGAACATCTCCAATTAGTACAACCCTATGGGCTACATTCCTCCTCACACACGTCTGAATCTGCTAGGACCTTCATCTCATATGAAAACTGCTTATGTTCCTACTAGTATACTGACATGAATCCCTCCCCAAAGTCACCAGTATCCACCTGTGAATAGACAATTACCCTTTTTAGCCACTTTGGATCTACCTGATTTGTCTAGAATCTTGAATGATCCTACCCTACATTCTCCCCATTGTCCCATTATGCCAGCCAAATTACCGTCCGACATCCCAAAATTTGACAGTAAATAGGGAGAGGATCCAAACAACCATGTCATGAATTTCCACCTTTGGTGTTCATCCAAATATTTGATGGATGATTCCATTCAATTACGAATCTTCCAACGAACTCTCACGGGTTCGTCTACAAAGTGGTATATAGAACTACCACGAGGTTTCTTCACTGACTTTAATACCCTAGCCATGGATTTTCTTACACACTGGAAATTACCGATCTGTTATGAAATAGGAACTGAGATCCTGAGTTCCTTCAAAAAAACTAACACCACTCATATCTCCGATCACATTCATGAGTGGAGATGAAGATGACATTTGATCAAACTAGATCTTCCTGATCAGTTATTGGTAGAGTGGTTCAAAAAATCATTTGTGAATGAGATCTCTCGTGATATTTCCATGGGTGGAGTTTTCACAAAATAACAGGCTATCAGTCACGCTCAGTACCTCGACCTTGTTTATTCACAAATGGGTACTCTTTACGACTTACTCCCTGATGCACCTCGCCCTTCTACTGCCACTACTTCAACTACCCCTGTTGCTTCTCATGCAGCTGATGGTGTGATTGGAACTTTCCATGATCAACCTCAAAATATGAAAGCCTCTCCCACCAACCCCAAGTATAATGCTTCTAATGTTCAAAATGCTTCGTCTCCTACTCTTCCCATCGACAAAACCTCTGAGGTTAACTTTGTTCAATCTACCCCTGCCGGAAAGAATAAGTCTAAAAAAGGGAAGGGTAAGAATAAGGAGGATAAAATAACCCGCAGTCTGAGAAAGCCAAAACCCAACCTGCTGATGATAAAGATAAGCGCAAACCCTGATACCCTTGCCTTATCTGTGGTGACAATCACTATATGAAAGATTTTCCAAGACGGGCTGAGGTTACTAAGTTCCTCCAAAAGACCATGAAACCTCCCACACCTGTCGTTTTGTCTCAACCTTTCCCTTCTCAATGATAGGCCCAACTGGTCATCCATGACCAACCCTCTCCCTCCACTACTTCTTATGTATTCATGTGTACTGGTGATTCCAGAAAGAATGAAGTTACACTTACCACTCGAGCCAAAGATTATTCTTCCTCAAAAGAGAAGGTTGACGATATACCACCTTCATTGGTTCAACAATATCCTTCAAATTCACCTCCCAATGGTCCTCTTCATCTCAAACGACCGAGTCTCGATACAGTTCTTCGCCCTCCCCCAAAGGGTGTTGTTTGAAAGTCCACCTCAACCCTCATGCATGTGCTGCCTAGAACTATAGTATTGTAAAAGATCTGATGCAAGCACCTTCTGCGATGTTGGCTCTCGAAGTCCTCCAAAGTTTCCCTGCTCAACGAAAGGCATTGCTAAAGGCTATCGGTGGAATTGATCCTACAGATACAGATTTGATAATTTTTTACCTCGAAGATCACATTCCGAGATTCCCCCCTCAACTAGCATTCCAAATACAAGTTGTTGTCTCCGACAAGAACATTTGTAGGACTGTTATTGATGAGGGTGCCTCCACGTGTGTAATTTCTATTGCATGTTGGAAATCCATCGTCTCTCCTCCTCTTACTGAATCACATAACACACTTAAAGCCTTCAATGGATCTGGCTTTAAACCCTACGGTGTACTTCCTTCATTGTCTATTACGTTAGAAGGAAAATTAGTCAACGTTAAAGTTGAGGTCTTTGATGCACCTCTCAATTATAACCTCTTACTTGGACGCAATTGGATTGATGTGATGTGTCTCGTTGTGTCTACCCTTTTCCGTGTTTTACATTTTCCACATCAGAGAAAGGTCATCACTATTGACTAGCTAGCCTTTTTCAACTCTAACACCTGTACTAGCAATGTGCCTTTTATCGCAAAGACACCACCTAGGTATGAGAATATTAGTGTGGGCCTACTTAAAGATTTGAATCTGATGGGCACGTTCTTGATCCCATCTCCCGATGTTCCACCTCATATGGTTTCCTCGATCAACATGATTTCCACCTCGGTTCACCAAACTCACCTATCTTTCGACCCATGGGTAATACCCAAACTTGGTGATTATCCTCGCTACAGAAACCAAAAGCCTTTAAGTCCAGTTGAATCTTCCTATCAAGCCATTCAATCGACAACCCCTTCTACCCTCTCTCTCGGTGATTCATCTCTTGACCTGTTCCACATTATTTTTCCCATGGACAAGATGATTATGTCAGTTATGTCGATGGAAGACACCCCTTGGGATGATGGACATCATCGTTCCATTCTCTTGCTCGAACAACACACCATTGAGAGTTACTAATGGATATCGACTCCGTCAACCATTTCTATCATTTCCTCTGTTCCCGAGACATCACACGACATGTTATATGAAGGGAACTTAAGTAATATTTCACCCATCATCCCCCTCGACATATCCAATAAACCTGGAGTTGTTGAAAGTGTTCAAATCGGAGGTTTGTGCTCCACTGATGAGGTTGTCACATATAAATCACTTTTCCAAGAGTTTCGTGACATCTTCTCTTGGAGATATGAAGAGATGCCCGGTATTGACCATGATATTGTTGTACACAAAATTAATACATACCCAAGTGCTATACCCGTCCGGCAGAGACTTCGTCCGGTCCACCCCCGTAAAGTAGCTTCTATTAAGCTTGAATTCGAAAAACTTCTTAAATCTAGCTTTATTTATCCTGTGGATTTAACTAATTGGGTATCCAATCTCATTTCAATTAACAAGAAACAAGGTATGATCCATGTTTGCATCGATTATAGAGATATAAATCAAGCTTGTCCTAAGGACAACTTTCCCACCCCTTTCGTTGACTATATCATTGACGATTGCGTCAAGAGTGAAATCTTATCTTTAATGGATGGTTTATCTGGCTATAATCAAATTAACATCTTGCCCGTGGATCAACACAAAACCACTTTTATTCATCCTTGGGGAATCTTTGCCTACTGGAAACTACCCTTCTGTATAAAGAACGCCAGAGTGACTTTTCAATGTGCCATGTCTTATTCTTTTCATGAAATTAAGCACATTGTACAACCATATATAGATGACCTACCGACGCATTCCATGCATCGTAATGACCAACCGACACACCTCTAGGCCATTTTCCTTCGTTGTCAGTTCTACCGTATAGGCTTAAACCCACACAAATGTGTTTTCTGTTTGGAATCTGGTCGACTTCTAGGTTTTATCGTGTCACGCTAGGGGATGAGGGTCGATCCTTTGAAGGTCGAGGCGATCCTCAATCTCCCTCATCCTTCTTCACTTCGCCAGCGTCAAAGTTTGCAAGGGAAGGAAATTTTTTTACGTCGTTTCATCCCCAAATATGCTCAATTAACACTCAGATTTACTCGACTACTCAAGAAAGGTTCTGAGTTTGTATGGGATTCCACTGCCAACAAAGCTTTAGAATCTTTGAAACTGACTTTAACCCGTACCCCATTACTTTTCCCACCTGATTATAGTCGAGAATACTTCCTTTATATCGTTGCTTCAGACTCTACCATCGCCATGGTTCTAGTCCAAGAAGATGATTCACACAACGAACATGTCATTTATTATTTGAGTTGGAGTCTCACGACTACCGAAGCCAAATACTTACATGTTGAAAAATTAGTCTTGGCAGCTGTTCAAGCTGTCCAACATTTCTGTCACTATATCTTATTATGCAAGACCACTGTAATTTTCGATTGCAACCCCATGCAACACATCCTTACACACCAATTTCTAGGGGGGAAATACTCCAAATGGATAGTAATTCCCCAAGAGTTTGACTTAGAATTCAAATGCGCTAAGTCTAAGAAATCCTTGGTGTTTTCCAAACTGATATGTGACCTTCCCTACACTGAGACAAAGAATGTAGCAGAGGATTATTTACCCAACGAATCCCTTTTTCTGATAAGTTTTGATGACCTTTGGTATGGGGATATCATTATCTATCTCCAAACTCAAACTTTTCGGCTCGATTTGTCTAGCACTGACTATCGTCACATACGTTACCAAGCCTATGAGCACATTAACCGTGGTGACACTCTTTATTGCCGTGGGGTTGACTCCATTTTTCGATGATGTATCACCTATGATGAAGCTGAGAAAGCTTTGAATGACTGCCACTTTGGAGCATGTGGTGGTCACATGTTTGGGTATGCTACTGCCTAGAAGATCTTACGAGCAAGTTATTTTTGGCCTTCTTTATTTAAAGATTGTATTACCACCATCCAAAAATGCCATGCTTGCCAAACGTACAATAATAAAATAAGATCCCATCCCGCTCCCTTACACCTTGTAGTTTTCGTCGGACCTTTCGCAAAATGGGGTATCAATTTCATGACATGTCACCCTCACTCAGCCGGGGGGCATGGATACATTATCGTAGCCATTTCACGAAATGGTCCGAGGTGATGCCTACTTTTGACAATACTGGGAAAATTGCATCCCTTTTCATATTTAATCATATTATTACTCGATTCGGGATCCCACAAGGTATTGTTACTGATCACGGTATCCATTTTTGAAACTTTATGATGTTTGAACTTATCGACAAGTTGGGTCTTCGGCATGAGAACTCAACCCCCTACTATCCATAGGCCAACGACCAAGTTGAAGCAATAAATAAAATCCTTATCACTATGCTTCGTTGGATAATAGGAATCCATAAGACCACCTGGCACATGATGTTGTTTTTGACATTATGGGCCTACCGGACGTCTGTGAAGTATGCTACGGGATTTACCCCCTTTCAACTAGTCTATGGCATTGAAGTCGTTCTATCGATTGAATGTGAAATACCATCTTTGAAGCTATCCGTCAAACTTCTCCCAAACACCTCTGCCGAAGAGGAATGTCTATTGTATCTTATGCAATTATATGGGACCCGTCGTGATGCCACCCTAGTTATTGAAACCTAGAAGAAACACATAAAAGACTAATATGACAAGCATGTCAAGCCACGTGTTTTCTCTGAGGGAGATCTAGTTCTCCTTTATGAACAAGATCGTGATCTGTTAGGAGCCAGAAAATTCAAAGCTATGTGGTGTGGTCCATATATTGTCAAATGAGTGTTAGATAAGGCAGCTTACGAGTCAGTAGATTATGATGACATTCCTTTGAGTGAACCCAAAAATGGGCTTTACTTGAAGAAGTACTATGCTTAGACTGTCTCTGCATGAGTGCTTGTACTTTTATTGTACCATACTCTTGTGTGTTTTTCATTATCTGGTTTCGACCCCCAATTGCATACCTTGCATTATGCTTGGTTTCTAGATGTCGATATCTTTTCTACCCTATATTGTCTTCACCGATGGTGCTAGCCGTAGTACTCAAAACCTAGCTTCTGATTCTTGGGAAATCTATGCACCCACCAATGAAGTTATCAATTTACAAGGTGTTTGCCTCGGTCGCGCAACTAATAATATCTCAGAATATAGCGCAGTCATTGAATTATTGATCGATGCTATCTCACTTGGGATTCGTCACTTTGTTGTACGACTTGATTCGCAGCTAGTAGTGCTCCAGTTAAGTAATGTCTACACTATCCGAAGTCCTACTTTGTTACGGGTATATCTACAAATTCGTCTATTGGAACATTATTTTAATTATATTGAATATCAACACATTCCTGGATGTCTAAATACATTAATTGATGCTCTAGATAATTATGTGTTAGATAGACATTTGAGACATTTATA
>SNQJ01S0053046.1:98438-118630 GCA_010110895.2 Picea sitchensis
GTTGTTGTGAACTTCACTAGTTCTCCTTCAAATATGTCTAGCTACTGCTACTAACATTCATATCCATGAAACAAAATCAAATCCATAAAAAAGAGAGAGCATATGCAAAACATAGTAAGTAAAGATCTCTAAACAATCATATAATCGAAACTCTAAACTGAACTATACTGCTATCATCTGAAAGGATCAAAGCTTCATCTAGTCTAACATCTATACTATTGAAATCAACTACTAACACTAATCTATAAGGATGTTGACCTTTGTTGCGTGGTGGGCCCTTTCCACTTCAACAGGTCAGCGACTAGAGTCTACAGTAAACTTGCTTTCAATCCACATTACTCAAACTTCAAAACATAGAATCAAACTATGCTAACAACTCAAATCACATTCATTCATAAACGATCAAGACATGGAGATAAATGATGTTCTTCTATTAAAATTCAACTCAGAATGTGGTCTACAATACATAACGCTGCTTCATATGTTGTTTTATGCTAATTCTCTACTACTTCCACCATCCTTGCCATGATTATTTAAACAGTTATAGTCGTGAAACACAAGGAGGTGAAATCTTTAGCAGATCAATCAATTGCCAAATTTACATATTTGGTTACATATTTTAAGCTTCATCCTCATGACAAGAAGTGTATGAGGATGAAGCAAAAACAAACTAGCTTAACATAGCCTTGTTATATCTTTGATGATTCAACAAACATCCAACAATTATCTTGGTCACGATGTGGAGCTAAACTTGGTATATTTTTATTCTTGTATTGGTACTGGATTGTGACAGGTGAGATTTGGTAAATGGTATCGGATCCGAACAATATGCAAGTGGTTGGTACCAGACTAGAATAGTCTGCGACCGTTGGTACCAGATCGCGATAGTGAATAATTCGATACCATATCCGAATGGAAGGTGCGCTTAGTACTGGATTCAGACAGTGCAAATATGGTGCATAAGTAACAGATGACTGAGATGACACAGAAATGCTAGACTCATCTAGAGGTCAAAGGTTACACGTGGAAATTTAAAACATTAGTACATGAAACATTCAGTCTCCTAGCTCAATAAATCACAAAATGCATGAATTCAATTATACTTTACCTTATGACCTCATCAAGGGCTAATGGTAGTGTTCTTTGTCATTTATCCAAGATTAGGTAGTCCAAAAAGGTATAAATGAGGAGTATGATAGGGTAGTGGGGATGTCAATTTAGAGACTCAACATTCCCCCATGCCAAAATCATTGCATGTCTTCATGCAACTGAAACGAACTCAAAATTTTTCANNNNCAAAATTTGAGACTCCATTCTTTTTACTCCTGTGGATCAATGATGTTGATGGCTGAGGCTTCTGATTTCATCTCCCTTTTTATAACCCTAACGTATTGTAATAGTCTTAGTACCTTCTTAAGCTTATTATAATTTTCTTCATGGTCATCTTGAAGTTGCTGGCTAGTTTCCTTCAGTTGCTCATTTTCCTTTTTGATATACATGTCCAGTAGTTCGTATTCCTTCACTTCTTGTTTGAGTTCCTAGTTTTGCTTTTGCAGCTCCCCAATTTTTTTATTCATCTATTCTTTTGTTAAGTTCCTTGTTGGCCCCATTGTTTCTAGCTCGGTGTATTCTCTTTCCTCCACTTCCTCCCTCATCCCACATAAAGTAATAGTAACTTGTTCCTCAGTCAAGCTAGGGATGTCATCCTGGACTGATAGGTCTTCAGAAAGGGAGGTAAGATCTATTGGGTCTTCATGTATGTGAGGACTAACAACTACTTTTCCTTTCTTTTCCATGCTCCTTGTGGTTCTTTTACAAGGGGGTAATGGATCAAAGGTGCTCACAAGCTTCCTTTTCTTCTTTTTTGTTTGTGGAATGGTTACAGGAAATTGTTCTATAGAACGTTCATCTTTATTTTCTAAGCTATTCTTCTTTTTCCTCATAGTTTTTGTCTTATGAACCTTCTCCTCAAGTGATATTGTTGAGGTCTCCTCCACTAATTTGGATTTACCTTTTAATTCTTGACTTTTTAAAAATCTTATCGACTATGGAAGAGGGCTCTGCTTGTTTACTGGCTTTATCTTTTCGGCTCAGTGTTCTGGAGGATGATGGAGTTACCTTATCTTTCTTGCCTTTTTCCTCTTGAGGTTACTTATCTTTCTTTGGAGCAGGCTGGTCTCCCTCTACAGGTTTGTTTTCTATGGGAAGGTGTTGAGTGATGAGGATTTTCCAGCTAATCCCTTGCTTCCTGATTTCATGTATAACTAACATCTTAATAAGACCTTGATGGTAAATGTTGGCCTTCTCAGTTTTGGATAGGGATTTGACACCTCTTACCATCTTTTTCAGACTCATCCATAAAAAAATATGGAAAATCAATTTCAGGACCTCCTTCAAAGTGTAACAGAAGCCTAAGATGATATATGAAGGTTACAACATACCTGACCTCACAAGTGAGAAATCGTTGAATACTAGCAAGCATTGGATGATACTCTTCCTTGATATAGCTCCTAGGAATCCCCTTTTTCCAATCAGGGTGCTGATGGTCTTCCTTCAGAAATCGTTGGCACATTTCCTTGTTGATTCCTACTCCTTTGAAATACTTGGCTCCTCT
Organism: Picea sitchensis; assembly: GCA_010110895.2. Taxonomy (NCBI): domain Eukaryota; kingdom Viridiplantae; phylum Streptophyta; class Pinopsida; order Pinales; family Pinaceae; genus Picea; species Picea sitchensis. The sequence goes on from SNQJ01S0053046.1 coordinate 101,053, forward strand.
GTTAGGTAATCTCGTGGATTCCCTTAAGTATTCTTCATTGACTGTTAGCTGGATATTTCCTATATGCACAATCTCTCCATCGTAACCCTGAATAAATGCTTGAGATACCTTCTCATGACAACCTGTGAATTTCTCAAAAAATGGCATCCATCTCGCTCTAGCATACTTATCTCTACATAGTTGGAACTCTTTGGTCTCCCTATAAATCTGGAAGACCGGTTCGTGTCTACTCACGACCATCTTTATGAACTGTGAATGAGAATCGAGCTGTGGCGCAAGGGTTTGGTCAGCTATGAGGGTAAGGGTTTGGTACCGGATATCGTAGAGAGAAGTAGGCTCAGAACTGGAGAAAGGTTGGTAATGGAAAAAATATGGTGATGGCGTCGATAATTCAGACGTTGAGTTTAAGTAAGATGTCAGAAAGGAAAATTAAGACAAGATGAGGCTCATCTGGATGGCTTCGCCACCCAGATAATCCATTTCATTTATTCCCATTATTGCAATGATGGGAACGTTGGGTGTCGAAGCATCATTGTTGTTTGAGATAGGTGATTGGACTTCTGAGCGATGAATTTGATGTTGAATCGTGACTGATGACATGAGATACACTCGCTATTTCTTAAGGATGAAGCACGTTCGTGGCTCATCATTTACTAAACATGCTCCATATTCACACTTTTGATGTGATTTTTTCTTCAATCATTTTCAAGCACTTATGTGATGAGAGGATTGATTAAGGTTAAGCATATGGGTATGAAGGAAGTGAAATTTAGGTGCATGGTTTTAACACTAAGGTCATAAGATCTAGTATACCTTTTCATACCTATTGTAGTTTTATAAGCAAAGGAAAATAAATAATACCATGTTACCTTTGGTTTTACCATTGTATAATCAATACCCATAACATATGCGATTGCCTTTGTATTTGAAGCTTGCATATTGTCAGAGTTCATCTTTTTAGGCTAGATTTTTCTGGAAGCTTGGTACTGGAATTTCCTGTACTTCATAAAACTTCTTTATTCTATGCTTGTCTTCTTTTGTGTCTGGTTCTGTAAGGTTGTAGGGTGAACATGCTAGTTTCTGAAGATGAGATGTGAGTCTGAAAAAGAGTTCTGAAAAGATCTCTTTGACCCTCCCCCATGCCAAGGATGTTGCATATCCTTATGAAAGAATATTTAACACCTTGTATCATAATGGAAGAAAAATGATGAGAGAAAAGAAACCAAATCAAATTCCAAAAGTACATTTATCACCTAGCATATGATCACATGCCTAAAAATTTTGAAATTGCCTTTCTTTTGATGACTTATTGACAAGGGTAGCATTCAACAGTGAAAATAGGGAGGTTTTTATATTTTTTCCAGCATAGTAATTCCAACCTAACTTGCTTTAGAGATTTACTATCATTAGATGTTATGGACAAATTTCACAATATAAGTAGATTAGACTCCCTAGTTAGTGCTCCACTCTTAAGAAGTTTCCTTCTTAGGTAATGTAGGCTTTAGGTGTCAGACCGATAAATTTGACTTAGGGTAATTCTCAAATGGACATTTGCTTGTAGTAATTATCTTGTTTGTTAATCTGGGGTTTGTATCTCATAAATGTCAATAGTGACCTTTGCTTGTAGTGCTCATTTTTTAGATTACAAAAGTGAATTTTTCAATTAGACAAGTATAGATGATACATTTCTCAACCAGAACCCACTACCAACAAGCTTGTTTAGTACTCCAATGGGGTAGTTGTGATAATTGGTGAGAGACATCCTTTCCCCAGGTAGAATGCCCCATTTCCAATAGGCCTGTTCAGTACCCTGATGGGTTTTCCTAGTCATACCACAGACTGGTACCCGCTGCCAGCAGACCTGTTCAGTATCTCAACGGGTTAGTCTCTTAAACCCTTTTTCCATCAGAGGCTTCTTGTCCATAGTCACCTATTGCGGTTTTTATTAAAGAGTTCTTTTGCACAGTGACAGGGGAGGCTCGTCTGAAAACCTTTTTACAGGCTGGGATGGTATTGGGTTGGAAGGTGTATTCTCTTATTTGAATGTCTTTAAAGATTTGTCTGAAAGGAAAATAAACTTATGTATGCATATTATTTCTTTAGAGAGATATATATGTATAGTTTTGTCTAAGTTTGTCCATAAGAGAATGACCTAAAGCTACCTTAGGGAACTGATACATTATCTTCCATAAAAGTTTCCCTAGTGTGCCCATGACAAAGAGTGTTCATATACACATATGTTACTCTTTAGTAAATATAATCCAATGAATACTATTGAAGTCTAGTTAGGGTGAGATAGTTACTTGTAGGCTAATATATTTTTTATCCCTTTAATCATGCTGAAATATTGGATAAAGGAAACCTCTAGACTTTGAAGCAGATTACGCATGGTTCTTTTAGTAATCATAGGTAAGGATTATGTCTTCTTTATCAAGCAACAGAACCAAAAGAAATTAAAAATGCTTCCTTCTAGCCAGCAACAAAACCAGAAGAAACTAAGAAATCTTCCTTTTAGCTAGCAATAGAACGAAAAGAAATTAAAGATTCTTCATTTTAGCTAGCAACAGTACCAAAAGAAATTAAAGATACTTCCCTTTAGTCAGCAACATAACCAAAATAAATTATTTCTTTATAAGGGCTTCCATTTGATGTTGCATTTAGCTTCTTGGTTCCATCTTAAGTGGTTACTGCATGACTTCATACTTCATATTAATTGTCATAAGATTTTGAAATATTTGTAGCATTCCTTTGTCAATTAGATGATGTGTCCTAATAGTATCGTATAAGTACCATACTTCTGGTACTAGACTAGCACAGGAATGCTGGTACGAGACCAGAACAGAGTATTGTTGATGCCTACAAACTGATGTTTAGCAAGTTCATGAAGGATCAAATAAATTCTAGAAATCTACTTACAAAGATAAAATGCGAAGGTAAAACAAAAGGAGGTAAGAATCCATTGTTACCTTCATCTTATTAGAAAAACACAATCCACACCTATGTACAAAAGTTTTTAAAAGTAAACCAATCAATCAATGTGGATCAGTAGGAAGGTCTCCTTCCTTACTGACCACTTGCATATCTGAATTATGTAGTATACGAGTCAGAAATTCCTCTTTTGACAGGGGTTTGTTATAAATTCTCAACCGGTGACCATTCACAAGTAGTAGAGTATGATGTTCATCAATTGTCTTATTCTGATTAAACCATTATCATAGACAGTGTCAATTTTGTAAGGTCCCATCCAATGAGTAGTTAACTTACCTTTGAAGTTCTTGAATCTGCTGTCATACAATAGGGCCCAATCTCCTTGTTGAAATTTTTTCTTTTTGAGATACTTGTCATGCCATTTTGTTCTCTGCTCTTAAATGAGGGTGGTTCTTTGAAGTGCTTCTTGCCTAATTTCGTCCAAATCATTAAGCTGTAAGAGTCTTTGTTGCTGGGCTTCATCCAAGTTCATGCCAACTTGTATTGCAGTCTTGAAGGTTTTGATCTGGAATTCTATGGGGAGAAGAACCTACTTCCCATATACCAACTCGTAAGGTGTATGTCTTGTTGTATTCCTCCAGGTGATTCTATAAGCCCATAAGGATTCTAGTAATCTGTCAGCCCAATCCTTGTGGTGTAGCTGTACTGTTTTGGTAAGAATGGATTCAATAACTTTGTTGGTATATTCTACTTGTAGATTTTCCTGTGGATGGTAGGGTGTAGATTTCCTGTGTTTGATTTGGTACTATTCTGTAATAGCTTTGACTAGATTAGAGGTAAATTGAGTCCCCTGATCAGTCACAATTTCTTGAGGTACACCAAATATAGTAAAGATGTCATTAAAAAGGAAATCTACCACTGATTGTTCACTTGCAGCTGGTAAATCTTTTGCTTCAACCCACTTAGTCACATAGTCAATACATACAAGTATATACTTTTTCTTTTTAGATGCAGGGTTAATGGGCCCTACAAAATCTAATGCCCATTTCTCGAAAGGCTCAATGACTACTTGGGCTTGAAGTGGTATTTGGTCTCGTGCAGTAGGCTTACCCATTCGTTGGCATTCATCACAATTGGATACATAGGTTCTAACATCTTTAAAAATATGAGGCCAATAATAGCCAGATTGCAAAACTTTATAAGCGGTCCTCTTGTCTGCAAAGTGTCCNTTATAAGCAATCCTTTTGTCTACGAAGTGTCCTCCACAAGGACCATCATGGAAAGCTTGCAAAATATCATGAATTTCATCTTCCCTTACACATCTCCTGATTACCAAATCTGATCCTGTTTTGTAGAGACAATCATCGTGCCACATGTAGTTTGTACTTAGCTGAATTACTTTCTATTTTTCTCTAAGAGACAATTTTTGAGGCATCTTCCCTGTCACAATATAGTTAGCTACATCTGCATACCAAGGGGTGAATGTATAAATAGCAAACAAATTTTCATCAGGGAAGTTATCATCTATTGGTGCGTTATCTCCCAGATGAATCATTCTAGATAAGAAATCAACCACAAGATTATCCTTACCTGGTCTATCAATAATATTGATATTAAACTCTTGTAATAATAACAACCATCTTATAACTCTAGGGTTTGTTACAGGTTTGTTCATTAAGAATTTGATGGCTGAATGATCAGTGTGTACAAAAGCTTGATATCCTATAATATAGTGTCTAAATTTATTGATAGCATGGAATACAACTAACAATTCTTTTTTTGTGATCGTATAATTAACTTCTACTGGGGATAGATTTTTACTGACAAAGTAAATAGCATAAGGTATTTGATTTTCCCTTTGTCCAAGAATTGCTCCAAGGGATATGTCTAAGGCATTAGTATAGATATGAAAAGGAAGGGACCAATTTGGTCCTCTTAATACAAGAGTAGTTGACAATTTCTATTTTAGAATCTCAAAATATACTTGGCATTCATCATCCCAATTAAATTCAGCTTCTTTAGATAATAACTTGAATAAATGGGTAGCTAAGCTTGTGAAATTGGGAATGAATCTTCTATAGTAGCCAGCATGCCCTAAAAAGCTATGAACTTCCTTTTGTGAGGAAGGTATTTTGATGTGTGTGATAATATGAATTTTCGCAGGATCAACTCTCATTCCAAAGCCAGAGATGTGATGTCCCAAAACAATACCTTCAGTGAGAATCATTTTTTATTTTTCATTACTTAGGGAAATATTATTTCCTTACACCTAATCAAGACTTTTTCCAAACTGGTCAAGGGTTCCTGGAAGTCATTTCCATGGACTGTAAAGTCGTCCATGTAGACTTCTACAGAGTCATTGGTCAAGTTAGAGAAAATGGCTAGGACAACCCTTTGAAAAGTAGTTGGGGCATTGCAAACTCCAAAAGGAAGGACCCTATAAGCATAGGTTTCCCATGGGTAGGTAAAAGTGGCCTTCTCTTGGTATTCAAGTGCTATTTGTATTTGGTTATAACCACTAAACCCATCTAGGAACGAAAAATACTTCTTTTTGGACAAGGTATCCAACACCTGATCAATAAATGGTAGGGGAAAATAATCCCTATGGGTGGCTTTGTTCAATTCCCTGAAGTCTACACATATTCTCCGCTTACCATTTTTCTTGGGAACTATGACAAGTGGAGATACCCATTGACCATTTGAAATGGGGTATATGAGATTGGCTTGAAGGAGTTTTTGTAATTCTTCTTTTACAATATCTTTGAGGGTTGGATTCATCCTTCGCTGAGGCTGTCTAACTGGTCTGATTTGGTCATTAGTGTAAATATGATGTGTGCATGTGTTAGGGTGAATGCCTTTGATGTCTACATAATCCCATGCAAAGGCATCAAATTGTCTTTGGAGAATTTCAATTACTTATGTCTTTTGTTCTGGTTCCAAACTAGAGTTGATATACAAAGGTTTTCCTGGGATAATCTCAACAAGTTTAGTACTTTCTTCCTTCTCTAAGGAAGATGGTGATAAAGTATATAATTGAGTGATACCAGGGTGCCAAGTTTGTTAAAATTCAGAACTGAAAATGTGTGACAATTCTGCAAAGGACCTAGGATATTCAATGCAGTTTGTATCAACCAAAAATAAACTTAAGACTTGTTCATCCAATTGTTCTTTCATTCCTCTTACTTGTTCAAATGTTAACAGGGGTCTGATGCAATCTTCCTCTCCATAAGGGTTTTCTATCCAAATAGGTATTTCTTGTGTCGGTTGGGCAGGAGGGAAGAGAACAAGTTTTTGTCTATGTGTGCCATTGGATATAGTCATCTCGCCGGACCGACAGCTGATAAAGGCATCTTCTATGGCCAACCAAGGGCAGCCAAGAACCATAGGGTGTCCTGGTTTGGAGGATGATTTAGAGTAAACGACTAGAAAGTCTACTGGGTATTCCCAAGAAGCTAGAGTGACTGTGATATCATCTAAACTTCTTGCAGGGCTAATGATTGACTTATCTGCCAATTCTATCATGGTTTGGGTTGGTCTCAACTGGTTGATTTGGAGTTTTTTCATAGTGTCAAAAGGAATTAGATTAATTGTTGCACCCAAATCAATGAGTGTGTTTGGTAAGGAAATACCATTAATTTCAACAGTGACTACTAGATTCCCAGGGTCATTATATTTATATGGCACTTCATAAATAAATTCAGATAATTGTCCTACTACCTGAACAAGGGGAGGTTCCTTCTTCTTCCTTCCTGGTTTATTAATACAAAGATCCCTTATGTTTTTGACATATATGGGGATATCTTTTATGGCTTGCAACAGAGGTATTTTTATACATACATTTCATAATTCATCTTCTATATCTTTGTGCAAGGGTGGGTCAGGTTTCTTCACTAATAGTATTTCGGGGTAGGGTGGAAGATTAACTTGTTGAGGTACTCCTATGGAGTGAGAAGTGATTGTAATAGGAGGGGAAGTCTCTTCTTCTACATGGGTGGTTTGAGTGTTTTCTTCCTCATAATGTTTATCATTTTCTTCCTGAATTACTACTCCAGGATTTGATTGATTTATAGCCTTCCCCAATCGTTGTTGAATTTCGTAGGTGGGAAAGGTTTGAACTTCTGCATTTTGTACAAGGTGGGTGGGTTGATTATTGGGGTTAGGGATTGGCTGGGTAGGAATTGTTGTTGGTCTAGGAGGGTTGTGGGCAGCTTGGTTTTGTGGTTGTTGATTGGAATTTATAGGTACTTGTTGTTGCTGGTTAGGGTTCAAGGGGACTGTAAATTGATGTTGTATAGGAGGTGGAAGTAAAGCTTGTATCTGTGGTGGGTTAAATCCAAGTAGTAATTAGGAAATGTTTGTAGGATACTGTGGATATGTAGGGTAAGAGGGATTCCCATACACAGGTCCCCTCCAACCTTGTTTCCAAGGTTGAGTTTGAGCTTGCTGAGGTGTCCATTGTGGATAGGATATTGGGGAAGGACCCCATTGTTGTTGTTGATACTGTGCATTAGGGTCATAAAATGCATTGGGGTTTTGTGCTCTCCAAGGTCTTCTGGAAGGATATGATTGTTCTTGTGAGATTCCTCCTCCCCTATACATGGCTTGTAGCTCAAGAAACGTTGGACACACAGATGTGGGGTGCTCTAGAGTACACAGGCCATAGATTTCTATGACATTTAATGGGCATTCTTTCTCACTGTGCTTCTTTCGACATCTAGGACAAAAATTTGGTAAAACAACCTCTTATTCTTGTTTCTTTTTCATTTTTAGGGTATCTAATTGGTTGCTGATTGTGCTCAAGATGTTTGTTTTAAAGATCTCTATTAAGTTTCCTAACTCAATTCTGGTGACAGTCCCTGAGCTTTGTCTTGTATTTATGCTAAAAGAATCTCTTGGTGCTTTGCATGTTTTTAGATAGTCCTCTTGAGTATCTTCTACAGTAATCTGCGATCTTTGAAAAAGGCTTTTGGTGCACATCTCTTGAACTTAACAAGTTTAAAAATTCTATGCAGTCATCTCTAATGCCTTTCAAAAATACAGTTCTTACTACAGTTGGGTCTGTGGTCAATAATTTTGATTTTTGGTAGTTGTATAAGAACCTTTCTAAGTAGTCTTCAGGGCTTTCATCTTCTATTTTTTGCAATTTAAAAATGTGTTTTTTAGCATTATCCTTACAATAGTCTTGGTATTTCCGTAAGAATGTATCTTTCATCTGATCCCAAGAGAGAATTGTATTTTCTCCTAAGCTCATGAACCATCTTAAGGTTGAATCTTCCATTGTGGCAGGGAAGATTTTCTCCCAAGCTCATGAACCATCTTAAGGTTGAATTCTTCATTGTAGCAGGAAAGAGATTAAGTCAGTACTTTCGTCTTAGTTATAGCTTCTACATTATATGTCAAATTCGAATAAAAACAAGTTTGGATATTCAGTTGTCATACCTCTGAAAGTGGGTAACCATGATAGTGGGATGTTTTTCTATGCTGATGTTTCTTGAAATATCAAAGATTGGAAACCCAAAGGTCTCAGCTTCAGTGGCCGTGACATTTCTTCTTCGCCATTTTGCTAGGTTTTCTCCATTGATGGATGGTCTAAAAACTAGTTTTGTGTGTCTCCTTCAAAGCACTCAATGCTCTATCTCAGCCTCTAATACTGCATTCTTCCATTTAGGTTTCTTCTTGGAGCCTCACCGCCCCTTGAACTTTCTCCTGCTGGAATTTTTCCTGCACTGCAAGCCGCTTGGATTAGTGGGGGTGGGGTTGCTTTTGAATATTTAGAGATCACAAATTCAAAATTTTTATTATTCTATCTATGCATAAAATGGAAATTTCAATCTTAACTGAATTGAAAGTCCTAATTATATCTAGACGCAGGTAAGAAGGAAACCTGGCTTCCGAGAACCCCACTCTAGTGGCCACATGGCTCTTCACTCACGTCTTAAACATTTTATCCTCCTCCCTCAAGTGCCTTTTAAAATCATTCAAAAATCCATAAACAATCTAAGATAAAAAAATCACTTCTACTGCTTTCCAACTCCCCGACAACTACTAAAATGTCGTGTAAGGTTACTATATATGATTAGTATAATGCACCATAATTATCAATCCGGATTCGTAATCAAATGAAAGCTACAAGACACTAGTAAGAAAGGTAATTCTAACGTCATGAGCATAGAACTATTCTAAATTATGCATACCGGAAACAAAGCAAACTAGCAAATGGAAACACACTTTGGTTGTCTTTCACAGAGGCTATCTACTCGACATTGCACATGCAAGTATAAGATAGAGTTATTTTGGATGATCCCATTATGGCACATGCAAGCATGAGATGAAATTGGTTTGATAGATCAACTCAAGTATCCTCGACCCAAAAAAAGTTAACTATGCAATCACACTTCTTGAAAGGGAACACATCAATCATCAAGACAAAGCATAGTAGTTCAATAGTCAATATATATTTGCATGTTGTGGTTCATAATGTTGTTGTGAACTTCACTAGTTCCTCTTTAGATATGTCTGACTACTGCTGCTAACATTCATATCCATGAAACAAAATCAAATCCATAAAATGGAGAGAGAACAAGTAAACAGAGTAAGTGAAGATCTCTAAACAATCATATAATCAAAACTCTAAACTAAACTATAATTGCTATCATCTGAAAGGATCAAAGATTTAGTTAGTCTAACATATATACCATTGAAATCAACTACTAACACTAATCTATATGGATTCTGACCTTTGTTGGGCGATGTGCCCTTGCCACTTCAAAAGGTCAGCAACTGGAGTCTACAATAATCTTTCTATCAATCCACACATTCCTCTTACTCAAACTTCAAAACATAGAATCAACCTATGCTAACAACTCAACTGACATTCATTCATAAACAATCAAGACATGGAGATAAATGATGTTCTTCTATTAAACTTCAACTTGGAATATGGTCTACAATACATAATGTTGCTTCATATGTTGTTTTATGCTAATTCTCTACTACTTCCACCATCATTGCCATGACGACAACAGTCTTAGTCAGGAAACACAAGGAGGTGAAATCTTTAGTAGATCATTCAATTGCCAAATTTACATATTTGGTTACATATTTAAGCTTCATCCTCAAGACACGGCAAGGAGGATGAAGCGAAAACAAACTAGCTTAACATAGTCTTCATAGAACTTTGATGATTCAATAAACATCCAACAATTATCTTCATTCTCGCGATCTTGAGCTAAACTTGGTATATTTTGCTTCCCGCCTTGTACCGTGATCGCGGATGTGACTGCAAATGGTTCGGATCCTAATAGTATGCAGATTTGTTCTCGACTAAACAAATTACAATATTGGTACCCTCGTGATCACAATGGAATAATTTAGTAACCGACCTGAATGGAAGGTGTGCTTGGTAACGGACTCGGGGACAATGACAATCTGGTGCATAAGTAAAATGTCGACTCATATAGAGGTCAAAGGTTACATGTGGAAATTTAAAACATTAATACATGAAACAATTTTCAGGTCTCCCAGCTCAATGTCCAAAATGCATGAATTCAATTATACTTTACCCTATGACCCTCATCAATGGCTAATGGTAGTGTTCTTTATCATTTATTCAAGCTTAGGTAGGCCAAAAATGTATAAATGAGGAGTATGATAGGGTAGTGGGATGTCAATTTAGAGGCTCAACAACAGCTTGAAGATTGAATCATCATGCTGTAATTCACACTCTTTAATGGTTAATGGATGGAGAGATTGTTTTTTAACTCATTATAGTTTACTTTGAAGTTCTATATATTTATGCCGAAGACATATCTTAGTGTTATCTTTTGTAGAATACTGTCAACAAATTGACATGTATTGCAAAACCACCATTTTCCTCCACCTGTCATTTAGACAAAACCTACCAACTAATACTACTACCTCCTTTTCTCTCCACATGTCCCTACTCCCGTCAGTTGGATTTAACTCTTCATACCACTTCAATTGTCAAAGTTAACTATCCACCTATCCCTACTTCAATTGTCAAAATTATCTATCCACCTATCCCTACTGTTCTTTTTCACCTCGATGTCCGCCTTCTTCATTGTCTGCTTCTATCTGACATTAGACATAAGCATAGTCCATTGTTCGGGGATGACATGAGCTATACCTCTGATGCCTTCTCTTTCTATGTTTCTTACTACTCCTTCTCTCCTCTTCAGAATCTGACTCTGAAGATGTTCCAGAAGACTTAGACTCACGAGCACTTGTACTAGTTTCATAGTTCGACCCTTCGTAAAAAAAAATGCTAGTGCTTGAAAATATAGATGCCTCGCTCTACAAAGCCACTAGGAAAATCTGTTTTTGATTTTCAGAGACAACACTTAGGCATAATCATTGTTGATGTTTGTAACTGTTGAGTTTAAAAGGGAGTGTTAAATATAATGTAACCTCAACAGGTTGATTGTACACTGCACTTTCTATTCTTGTTTTGCTTGAGCCTATTTAGCTCAGCTATTTCCCTTTGCATAGTACTTACTACTTTAGAACTTCTTCATGTACTCGTTTTATACTCTTCTTCTAATATTCTAATATACTGTTTTCTGTTCTATTCTTTCTATCTGCATTTCTTGCTTCACAATTTATCAATAAGACCGTCACTGCTTTCATCATAATCTCCCTTCCTTTTAGTCTTCTTTTTCTGTCTTTGTTCTTGCTCTTACTCTTGATTTTGTAATCATATCCAGCTTCAGGGAGGTCGATAGCTCCGATCGACCATGCCACGAGCCCAATGAATTTTGAGGATTGTCTGTCTTGACGAGCTCGTACGATACATAAATTTTCATCTTAAGATTTGGATTTTTTTAGCTGTTGTGTTCCGGAGGGACGAGACGTGTAAAATCTCTCGTTCTTGCATTCATAAGTCCAATGGCCCGTTTGAAAACATCTGGCATTTTTGAACAGCACTCCCAGATAAGGCTTTGGGTTTCGAATCCTTCCTAACCCCCAATTTCACATCTTTCTCGGTACTCTTCAAATACATCTGTCGCTTTGCTTCTTTCCGCTCCTGCCATCCGCTGGGCCCTTCTTCCTTCTGGCCATAAGCATTCACATTTCTTGCTGCTGCAGCCACTGCTCGTTCGACCTGAGAACGACTGAGACCCTTCGCCGCACTCAATGCAACAACCTTGATCCGATCATCCGCTGCTTGTGCTGCTTCATCCTTATTGCTCGACATTGTCTCAAATAAAGACAGAAAAAACCCTTGTTTTCTGATTCAGAATAAATTTCACATGTGGGGCACAATTTTCACCTGCCAACACGAGAATTAGGGTTATCTAAGCCAAACGTTCAAGCACCAAAATTCCTGCACTCAACCGAAGAAAAATAAGAGCCACTTCCAACTGAAGGATAAATTAGGGTAAAAACCATCTGGAAAACAATTGTTTGGATAAATAATTTGTCCTGTGAGCGAATTCTGTGTAAGGTCCAGAGTCTGCAAGTTTCTCAAAGAAATTGTTTTTGGAAGAATGCTTCCATTTAACTGATTGTAGCTCATATCGATAAACTACAATCCTGTTAGAGAAGCTCATTGAACAGGTATGCTTCTAGTGTGCAGTGAGATGATTCTTATATGATGCGAAGTGGATAAAATAGTTGACTATACCCAATGCTTACCCAGATAACGAATTCGGGTGATATGATACCTCCTACGATTTCTTCAAAATGCAAGACATAAATTATTATCAAAATAACACGATTTGTGAGCCATTTAAACATTTTAAGTTATCTATCATTAACTATAAGCAAACAGATGAAAGCTCAAAATCCAAATGCGATAGTTTGGCAGATATTTGATGAAAATAGTTTTCGTTGTCAAATCAATAGCGATTGCTCGAGAATTATACCCTTTACGAATCCATGAGAAATGTCTAGGTTAGATTAAACCTCCTTTGTTATCACGTTAGGTCTCTGGTTCAAATTCGGCTTCATACACTGTTAGTCATTTCCATCTCTTAGATTTCTGCTAATGTCATTTTAATCCATACTTTATATGCACACAAGATTTAATTTTGGGCTCAAGCTCATTCAAATTTCCCTGTCCATGTTATTAAATTCTAAAAATATTTATTTTATGTTTTTTATTAACATTTATTTAAATCAATTTAGTTTCTTAAATGTGTATTAATTTTCTTAAAATAATTTTTTAATATTTTTTTAAATCAATTTAATTAACTGAATATGGTTTAAATATTTTTACATTAAAAAAGGGAAAACATCTTTCCTTATATGCAAAATTTATATTTAACCGAAATTTAATCTTCAAACAGGTTGTCATAATCTATATATTTATGCCGAAAGGCGTACACCTATTGACAATGGGTAGATTTAATAGGGGTTTAGTGCTTAATAAGTTTTCTATGGACAGGATTAAATATGGTTGGAATATTCTTAGTAGTCACACAAAATAAATGGCTTTGATTTCAATCATTAACTTCCTAGCTATTATAAAGACATCCGTTTATGTGTTTACTTTTTTACATTTATCTAATCATATTTAAAAATTACTTTGATAGCTAACTAATTGCTACGTAAGTGATTAACAAAAATTAAAATATTAACACCAGATAAATGAAGCTTAAACGTTTATTTGTTAATCAATAATAAAATTTAATACATTCTTTTAAGGATTCTTTTCATCTTATCAGCCCTGTGCTAGTTTTAGACATACTTTTAATTTAACCAAAATTTAATTTTCAAACAAGTTGTCATAACCTATATATTTTTAGACATACATTTAATTTGGTTTTGGCTATTTATTTTTTATTTGTAAATGTTATCGGTATATATCTAATTATTGTTAAATATTTTTGTTATTCATATTTATGTAAATGTTCACTGTGAATAATAAATATAGTGTTGCAAAGTTTATTATATTTATTTTTATTTTTATGAGAGAATGATGAAATCTTTTTCCATGGTGAACTTTTTATTATTAATTTGGTTCTTCATCATGTAAGTTTTATTGACTTCATTTTTCTATAGTTGAAAATAGTTGTTTTTTCTTTAAAAGTTTTATTTGTATAATGAGAGTTATTTAGAAAATTAAACATGTTTGATTTGCCAACTTTCTTTGATGTAGTGTTGGAACTCCTGTCTATATATTCTGGTCTGCCAAATCTTACCATGTGTTTTGAAGTTTAATAACGTTATAATGTTTTGAAGTTTAATAACACGTTATAACATTATAGTTTTACAGTTTTTATATTTTAGGCTGTATTAAATTTTTATAAGTCATAAGTTTATTATTTAATTTATATAAAGTAATCAATATACCAAATTATTATTGTTTATATATAATATGTTTATTATTTAATTTTATAAAATAATTAATATAGTATATTAGTTATTATTTATAAGTATTAATTCCAATGTAGAGGGATAGGAGGCATAGTTTGTTATATTACAAAGAGCATTTCTCCTCACATTCAACTTCATAAGATTGACCCTCTTAATCAANTATTGATATTATATGTCTAGCTTAAACTTGGGAGCATGAGGAGTCTAAGGTCCCTAACATGGAAGGATTTGTCTTGTGGTCGGCATGGAACAAAATATCCCATTGTAGAGGGATATGAGGCATAGCTTGTTATATTAGAAAGAGCATTTCTCCTCACATTCAACTTCATAAGATTGACCCTCTTAATCAATATATTTGGATAGAAATTTTAGACACGAATGCTAAGAAGATGTATATAGCAATTTGTTATTTTGCACCTATTAATTCTACTTTTTATATGAAACATAATCTAGATAAAAATTGTCCCTATAATAATTTAGAACAAGATATTTATAATTTGAAAAATGAAGGTAATATCCTCCTGCTAAGAGACTTTAATGCTAGCACTGCAACTAAACAACCTACTCTTTTAAGTAATGAGTCCAACCATAATTCTTTATGGCTAGATGAGGACCTTGTCTTATCTAATAGCTACAAAATAAGCTCTGAAGACCTAATTGAAAACTTGTTTGGTACTGAGTTGGTCAAGCTCTACAGATCTCAAGACCTAATAATTTTCAATGGAGTAATGAAGTGGCCAAACTCCAACCGGATGACCTGTATTCATGGGCTAGGTAGCTTTGTTGTAGATTATGTGATATTTGATATCCCCGTTTCCAACCAGGTAACACCTTTTGACCTTTTAAATGACCATGAGCCTCACTCTCATCATAAACCTTTAACCCTAACTCTAAAATTTTCCATGCATAGGAGCACCATTGAAGAAAATTATGATAATCAAAGGAATTTGCGCTTTGACAAAAGTAAAGTTGACATTTTCTTAGAGGATTTAAATAGTAAATTAAACCTCCTAACTTATAAGGACAACATTGAATAACTCTATCATAATTTTACAACCACCCTTTCCACTTCTATTAACAAGTTCTCTTTTGAGGTGTCCTATAAAAAGAATAATAGAACGACCAACCCTTGGTATCATAAAGAATGTTAAATTGCTAGGAAATCCATTAGGGATGCTTCTAATGAACCCTTAAAACTCGATAACATCAATATGTACAAAGCCCTGATTAAAAGGAAAAAAAAGACAGTATATCAATAAAAGGCAAGAGCAACTTTCACAACTATACAAGTTGGATCCTAAGAAGTTCTGGAGCCAAATTCTAAAACACAATACTAAAGAAAATAATAGGATTCCCTTAAGGGAATGGAATTCCTACCCTAAAAGTCTTTATCAGTTCCCTAATTTCATGGACACCATTCCTATTGTCCCTACAAAGGAATAAGTTTTTTCTTTAGATGACATAGAGTTCGGGGTTAAGCGGCTCGTAAATGGGAAAGCTAAGGACATTAAAGGCTACAAAGCTTAAATTTTTAAAATTGTAGGGCCAATCCTTATCCCTCACATACACAAGCTCTTTAGGTTAGTAGTCAAGCAGGGCTTCCCTAAACCCTGGATGCAAATCCTCATTGTTCCTATTTTTAAAAATGGGGATAGAAATATTTCCTCTAATTATAGGACCATTATGATTAGCCCAATTTTAGCCAAGCTTTATGGGATTATTTTGGAAAAGAAGATTAGCCTTTGGCTAGAAATTCAAGGTAAAAGAGCTAAAGGTGAGGACAGGTTTAGGAGATATCATTCAACTGTGGACCATCTTGTTACCTTTAGGATCATTGCAGAGGAGTTCTACATTACTAAAACCAATCTATTTTGTTGTTTTGTTGACTTTAGAAATGATTTTGACATGGTTCCTAGGAAAAAACTTTGGAATAGGTTGGAAGAGATAAAAGTTCCTCTCGAGTTGAGGGTTGCTGCAATAAGGATGTATGAGAACGCTATTGATAAGTTTAAAAACACCAAGGGATGGTAAAAAGAGATTAATTTCAATATTAGATTCAAACAAGGTTGTCCCTTGTCCCCTACCCTTTTTGGCATATACATTGACAAGTTAGAAGAATACTTGGAAAGAGTAGGTTGTGTCAGCCCTAATCTCACTGGTATAGTCATCAATCTTCTTCTTTATGATGATGATATTGTTCTTATGGCAAGGATTTCCCATGATCTTGAAAACCAAATAAGAATCCTCAAGGATTTTTGCTCCAATATGGGTATGACTGTTAATACTGATAAGACTAAGGTTATGATTATTAAATCCAATAAGATCTCTTATGATACCTTTGTATATGACAACAACAACTTGGGGGAAGTGACTTCATACAAATATCTTGGAATTGATATTCACCACAAGCTCAATTGGAATTATAGCATTGAGAAAAGGATTATTGGGGGATGTAAAGTTTATTATGGTCTTGAAAACAATTGTAAATCAGTTGAAATTTGTAGTTGGGATAAGAAGAAACTCCTCTTTGAGACTCTTTTTACACCTGTTATTTTTTATGGATGTGAAGTCTGGGGCTGTAGTATCTCTCGCGAATCCTGGAGAAAGATAGAGAAAATACAAAAGAATTTTATAACCTATAATCTCAAAATTAAAAGAAATACGCCCTATCCCATCATCCTCTTAAAAACAAGCATCTCCCCCATTGAGAGCATGGCTATGACTATATACCTAATGTATAAGAACAAGTTAAACAACATGGAAGATAAGAGGCTACCTAAAATTTCTTCAAAATCAAGTCACAACCACCATCAACTCAAGCGAGGATGGCATAAAGATGCCTGATCTTAGCTAAACTATTGGGGAATCATGGAAGAAACCATTTTGCAGAAAAAAGATACTATTAAAAAAAACGTCAAATCAAAATTTAAAGAGAAAATGTGTTGTGATAAAGAGTTAGAGGAAAAAATAAAATTAAGGTATTATAAAGATGTAATCAACCCTAATCTAGAAGATCAAAATTATCTATCTGTTTTTCCAATTGTAAAGAAAAAAATAAGCATTGCTAAGATAAGAACAAATTCTCATGAGATCCATAGTGAAACTGGCCATTGGTCAATTACTAAAATGCCTTTGTGACACTAATAAGATTGAATATGAAAAGCAATTTCTATTAGATCTCATTTTCAAAATATTTATCACACTACCAACCTTCCTAACATCTTAACTCAACAAAAGTATGGTGATCTTGGAAAGCTTCTCTTAATGCTTTTCGAGCACAGAAACAAAATTCTAAAGAATCACAAGTAATCAC